>JAXQQM020059289.1:0-42731 GCA_034641835.2 Pinus albicaulis | reverse complement strand
AGTTGATGTTCATGAATAAACTCTGTTATCTGTTAGTTTGCTTTGTAGTGATTACGCTGCCCTTGAGCCGTAACACTACCATTCTGTAATGAACTGCTTTTTAATGTGAGAAGACTCTGTTTTTCAACTTAATTCGTGTTTGAGGATCGTTACCAAGGCTATGTAGAGGGCCCCTGCTCAGCTAAGGTTTTGTGTATTAGTGTACATTTTTCATTTCATTTCTTTTAAAAGTCATTGTATCATAATCCATCCATATGTTCATACTTTGTAGTTGTTTCATTTCTGTTTATACATTTCCATAATTTCCATTTCATTTCTGTTTTTCATGTTTTTATGATTGTTAACTATTTGACCACTTTTCAGGTGTTTTAGGTAGACAAATGCATTTTCATAGTATTTCGACTAATGACATGAAACTAACATTGTTCTCATTGCTAGTTTTTTCATAGCTTTTTGCTTAACTTCAATCTTGCTTGTACATTTCCAGCTGCTTATCTCGATTCAAAGAGGTTAAACTTAGATATTAAGTCGCTAGCGTCTTCAACAGCCCGAAGCCACATGTCTGGACTGAGCAGAGGGACTCGCATTATGAAATGTGTAGTTTAGTATTAGTTTCTTCTCTTCGCAAATTTAGATATATTGTTTGCTTATGGGCTATGGATCTGGGCTACTCTCCGAAAGCCCCACAACTGGACCGATGGTGAGGGACCGTATTATGAAATGTGAATGAATAGTTTTTTCTCAAATTTAGATATATTAAATCATGTATGACATCTTCACAGCTCGAAAGCAGCAATTGACTGATGCTAGGATATAAATTAATAGTATGGTTTAGTATTAGTTTACTTTCTGCAAATTAAATAATCAGTTACACAAGTTGTTTATGATTACTTCCGCAAGTCATAGCTGGTCTAATGATGAAGGGTCAGAAAATGAATTGATGCAAACTGATTTAGATTTATTTCATTGCAATTTTGAATTTCCATAAGCGTAGTTTCTTTTGTGTTCAGTTGGCAGCAAGAATAGTTTAGTTTTCATGTTCACTAGTTTCTCGTTTTGATTCATTAGATTAGCAGCACTTTTCATTTCAGCAGTACACTTTTACTTTCTTTTGTCATTGTAATTTCAATTTGCTTTTAAAGTTTCGAGATTGGCAAATCATTATAGGGGATATCACGTCCTTGAACAATTATAACCAAGCTTGTTTTTCACTTTAGAATTTCATTTCACCTTAGAAAGACCATAAAACGACAAAAAGTTAAGAAAGAGGTTATCTTGCACATATAGTGCACCGCACTTCATCAGCTTACGATTCCCGGATTGACAATTAAATGCAGCAATTTAGGACACACTAAATTGACCAAACATTTTGGCGCCGTTGCCGGGGAAGTGTAACTAGGTAGCCAATTTCTTAAAAAAAAAAACATAAAAGCATAAAAGAAGGGAAAACTTGATAACTTCTTGAAGTATGCTCTCCTCTTGCACCTAGTGTGATCTGGAGGATCAGAAAAGAGAGTTATTGGTTTAGTAATTTCTTAAGTATGCTCTCTTCTTTCACCTAGTGTGATCTGGAAGATCAGAAAGAGAATTATTAGCCCAACTTTTTAAAAAATAAAAAAATGACATGCATAGAGCAAGAGATTCTAGGGGAAGGTTTATAATGGCAGGCGTGCATTTAACCTGGACCGTTTGATCTGAAGAGGAGATTGACGACTGAGAATGCATCAGAGGGCGATGGACAGTGGGCCAGGGATCGCATTTGCCTTGGTTAATTCCCGCGCAACTTCGTGGCATGATGACCATCGGATGGGTGGTAGTAGATCAGACGATGTATAGCGATATCGTGCCGGATCTGCTGTCGAACTTTAATGCATGATGGGGGCCGGTTTTTGAACAGTGCGTGGGACACGTGTCCTACGGTGAATGGCATCGCTCCGAAACGAGAAATACCGCCCACCCTCCAATGGCGGTGTGATGGAAACCGATGGGTTTTGAACAGTCATGGCTGCGGGGACCACCGGGCAGGTGAGATACGGACCATTGATTGGCGGGTTAAATGGACAGTTGTGATCTGCGATCGGAGCGGTGAACGGGGTGGGGACCAAGGGCGTGATGGGATTGCGAAGACCGTCGGATCTGTGGAGATCGACGGCGGACATTGCCCCCGATACATATTTTCGATAAGCACCTTCCACCTTGGCACCTAGTCTTGCACTGGGTCATGTGGCGGGGAATGGTTCTAGGGCTAGGGCCAAAGGTGCTAAGCCTGCAATGGGAAGAATGTGGGTTTTTGGCCCATTTTAATGCAATTTGAGGGTAGGAAAGGGTAACGATAAAGGGAATAAGGGGAAAGTAGGCCAAACAAGGGGTATGTGTAGGATTCATAGGGGATTTTGGGAGGATTTAGAGGGTAAGAGGGGGATTTTGACAAGGGGGAAAAAAGGGTTAAAAAGGGGCATTCTACAGGGACACAAGGGGCAAATGTAGACCTTTTGGAGCACTACTTTTGCAATCAGTGAGACCTTTTGGATGGATATAGTAGTTAGGATCTTTTAAAAAGGGAAAAGGCACAAGGAGGCTTCAAGGATGATGTGTTGTTAGAGGAAATGCATTCCTTGAAGCCTCAAAAAACAATTTATCTCCCTGTTTGCTTGTCAAAAAATTCATAGGGGGCTAACAGTGGCTCCACATGCAGATGGATTCTTCTTGAAGGAGTCAAGAATTCAGAAATGATCTTTGGTGCAGTCCAGATGCCTGGTACTTGACCCATCCATTTTCTCTCTTGGATCAGCTGCCACAAATCATGAAGACATCATATCAACAGTAAAATTCTCCCAAACAACTACCTACCCACACTATAGTCCTAACAATTTTTCGTTTGGGTGAATTTGGACTTTCAGACCCTTTACATCATCAATTTTTACAAGCAGAAAAATAAACCTATTCTATTTCTAACCTTATCACTCCATGAGACCAAATTAGGCTGTTGGCCTCACATGTTTCTCTACCTAATCTAATATTTGCTAGGATTAAACTGTCCAGCAGATTTCTTCTCTACATTCTAAGACAGAAATTGAAAAACAGCCAAGCCAGGATTAGACTGTCTGGCTTACTGGACATTGCAGAAATTAATAACAACTAACTACATGCTCATGGACTAAGCTTTATTGAGATTTTTCCTACCTACCCTACTCTAAATGGGATATTTGCAAGTCTAGCTTACAAACATTGTCTTCCAATGTAACCGGTCCATCAAGTGATCCCAAGACTGATCTTTCGTGCTCAACTCCTTGAGCATGCTGGATAGGCAAGGCCACTCCCATTCTCTTTGCTTTTTAACAGCAGCTCTAAAACATTTTCTTTCTATCTGCAACATGCTGCTCAAAAAGACCCTTGATCCTTCTTCAGATGTTTGCAAGAAATGGACATAAGGATCATGGAATGATACCTGGTTATGGATATCTGGTAGGCAGGCTTCAACCAGGATTTCTTCTTCTTCCACTGGATCGAGAACAAGACTCTCTTGAGAAAGAGAATCTCCCTCATCTTCTTCATCATCTGAACTAGAGGACTCATCATATCTTACAACACTGTCCTCTTGGAGCTCCGAGATGTTCTAATCAGGTAGGCTGAGCACTGTGAAGGGATACATATATTCTTGAGCAGGGGTTTGGTCTATTGCTTCCTCTATTTCAAGATAAGGCCCTTTGTTTTCAGTCTGCTCAAAGATCTCTTCCTTGTTTTCCTCTTCATCTTCTGAGATGAAAGGATACTGACCTTTAATCATGTGAAAACCATTACTCACGAGTTGTAATGGAGTGAAGCAAAAATCTAGAGATCCTTCACCCTCTTCTGCACTCTTAAAGTTTTCTTCATCAGTATCATAAATAGCCTGCATTGGCTCATTACTCTCTGGAAGTAAAGGGAACTGATCCTCTTCCCATAAATCTACTAATGATGACCCTGCAAGATCATCTTCTGTTTGGAGAACATCATCATCAAATAGATCAAAAGTAGGAAAATAATGAATACAAGTAATGCTACCAACCGGACATACTAGATTATCAGCAGATTTTTCTTCACTTTGATTTACATGTAAGCTTTCCAACTCTGTACAACTAAGCTCATCAGATGAATGGGCAATAATTTCTGTTGTGCAAAACATTTCAGAGGCTGGCTGTCCATTGATGATCTGATCTATTTCTTCTTCTGTCAAAGGAGAAGATGGTCTTGTGTTCCTTTGCACAGAAGTGCAACATCTCTTCGTTTCCTTTGAAGACTAGATTTGAGGCAGAATGTCATTTTGAGCCTCAACTACAAGGGATGATGAATTAGCATATGATTTTTCAGTAATATCTTGAGGAATGTCTACGGTCTCTTGATTTTTTTCTTCCTCAACTGATTCATCCATGTTCTTGTGATAGCTAGGATGCATATGAAAATCTTGAATGGCTGTTAGTAGATCTTCAGGATGCATATTAACCAAATCCTCATCAATATCTAACAGGTACTATATGATATTCTGGGATTGATCACAACAATCCCATGATAAGGATGGAGAGTTTCCTTTATAATTCTTGTAAAATACTTGGTGCATGTCCCTTAAAGAAAACAAACTCCGAGGTTCTAACCATTCATACTAGACCCTAGTTTTTCCTTCTAATGTTGCCATGAACATTTTCATTAGGAAGTCTTCATGCCATTCAACTTTAAATTTCCACACATGTATATGAAACTTGATGAGATGTAGCAAGGGGTCATCAACATTTTCACCCTGAAAGGTAGGTAGGTTTTCTAACCAGTCCACTTCAAGAATTTTGTGTGGGAATCAAGGGATATGCTCCCTACTCATTGGGGCATATCTTCTCTATATGTGTGGAAGCATGTTTTTAAATAAAAAAGAGGTCACTGTATCTTCTCAACCAGTTCAGAGTCTTCTACCAGCAGAGTCATTTGGTCTTCTAGGAGTTATGGAGTGTGGAGTTGCTAGGTGGATGAATTTGACTGTTTTGAGCAGGCTACTATCCACCATCAACAATTTAAAGCCAATCTAGGCTAGTGGTATTTTTCCCCAGCGGAGTCAGCATTATGTTGGGGTTCCCATGTTTTGGCCAGATTGGCAAGACCAAAAGATGAGACAACATCAGAACCAGTTTCAAACCTCAGGATCTAGCCCTCCTAGGTCCAGAGAGGGATATCTCTATGTGAGAAAAGGTTTTATGTCTTTGAGGCTCTTAGTGTTAAAATATTAGGCTAGTTATAGGCACGGGGTTTGTTTGTTTGATTTGGTTTGGTTGTTGGGAATGAGGAAGGAAGGGTTCAGTATAAGACAAGGCTGAGCAAAGAAGATTTTAGACAAAGGAGAGATAATTTAGAGAACATTCAAGACCATTGGGCAATGGAGTCAGGAAAGGGTTTACTTGCTAATCAATATACAGGCTTTCAGTTGGGCTAGTCATCTAAATCATTTGGATCTTAAAGATGATAGTGTGGCATGAAAGGTAGAAAGAAAGTGAAAGGCAAGGAAACCTCCAAGGTGACTCTTTAGACAAGGGACATTAAAGATTTAGAACACACAATTAAAGACCTGAGATCAAAGAGAGACTTTGAACTCTCAATGCTTCAGTCTCCAGCTTGAGGGAAATTAGAAAGGTTTAATTAACTGAAAATGATCCTACTGAGATAGGGACAGAGTTCTATACCTCAGAGTGTTCCCAATTCATTCAATTAAAACCTAACAAGAACATCTTAAGAAACAGATTCATTAATTCATACATCAACTAGCAGGCAATGACATCCACTACACTGGTTAAATTAACTGAAATCGATCCTCAGATACATGTACAACATAAAAACATTAAAGGCAGGGAGAGAAGAGACATAGGGTACCAATCAAGGGTAAATCCTATGCCAGATTTTTGATGCATGCTAGAAGAAATATAATGAAATGAAATAAAACACAGAGATAGAAAACATCACCAACTACTTTAAATCAGGATCCAAAGAAATGCGCTTGTCATATTAAGAGCAACACCAATCATGTATAACATAGTCAACAACTTGAATATTCAGTCTAAATACATCTTCCTTGCCATATCTTACAACTTTACACAGAGACTATGTCTCAAAAGAAACAGCTTGTAATTCTCAGATATCCGATCAACAACCTTTACAATGAGTTCCTTCATGAATTTTATAGCTGAAGGGAGCAAAGGAGGCAGGTGAAAAACTAAATGAAGCATTAAAACTCAGAAAAGAAAGAGGGCCGAAGCCCATTCTGTTTAAATTCTGTGCATTTATCCATGGCACTCTTTGGGTGAAAGAGTGGTCTTCTCTAGGCTTCCATTTACTCCGGTATGACTCTAATGTACCTTGGCTACAGTACTCTGTAGTACTTTTGGTGAATAAAAAAAAAGGTAAATAAATGATTGTGAAGTCTTCCATACAACATAACAAATGCTTTGGTAGCTTAGGACTGTTGTCAAGGCTAGAATTTCCTCAGGAACATGGTATAGAATGGAGATAGTATGGGCACATTGTCACCTGTGTAAAGAACGTCCCGCTAATGTGAAAACTTGGTACTATCATTTTCTATGCACTGGACCTTCTATGTGATCTGTGATGTCTTATATCTGGTACTCTGCCTTCAAATCGTTGGATTAAGGCTCAAAATCTTCAATGACAGGCCCTAAACACTCTGCTTTCCCACTAATACTCTTAGCCACTCCATGATTGCTTCTGCCTATGAAAACTATGCTTTAATGGCTCTGGAATGAGTTTTCAGTGTTTAACCCTGTTTCTTTAATGGCAGTCATATCGTAGCATATTCCCAAGCCTTTCTCCATAATTTTAGCCCCTAAAATTGGTCCTTTCCTGTGTTCTCTGTCACTGTAATAGAGATGGTGAATCATGGCGGTTTTCAATTGCTTGTAACCCTGAAAAAGATGAAAAATTATTAGGGAAAACCATGCGTGGGAATGGATGCTTTGATGGCCTGCAGAATGGTGATGGAACTGTGGAGGAAAGGAGAAAAATGCAATGGAAGGCTTGCGAAATGGTGGTGCAGCATGGTGGAAACAGTGGATATGAACGTAAAATGGCCAAACAATAGAGTAACGAACTAATTATAGACCGGGGTGGCGGAGAACACGTGATGAAAACCTAGTGGACAGGTGGCGCAATACCAAGAAAATGGGAAAAAGCGGTGAAAATGGGTGACGTGGCGGGAACGGGTCAATGGCGGGCGTGCATTTAATCTGGACCGTCCGATCTTAGGAGGAGATTGACGAATAAGAATGCATCAGAGGGTGATGGATAGTGGGCTAGGGGTTGCATTTTCCTTAGTTAATTCCCACGCAGCTTCATGGCGCGATGACTGTTAGATGGGTGGTAGTAGATCGGACGGTGTATAGCGATATCAGACCAGATCTGTTGCCGAAATTTAATGCGTGATGAGGGGCGGTTTTTGAACAGTGCATGAGACACATGTCCTGCGGTGAATGGCATCGTTCCAAAACGAGAAATATCGCCGACCCTCCAATGGCGATGCGATGGAAACCGACGGGGTTTGAACAGTTGTGGCTGCAGGGACCACCGGGCGTGTGAGATACGGACGGTTGATTGGCAAGTTAAATGGATGGTTGTGATGTGCGATCAAGGTGGTGAACAGGGTGGGGACCATGGGCGCAATGGGATTGCAAAAATCATCGGATCTGTGGAGATCGATGATGGACATTTCCTCCGATACATATTTTCGATAAGCGCCTTCCGAGTTGGCATCTGGTCTTGTGCTGGGTCATGTGGTGGGGAATGGTTCTGGGGCTACGGCCAAAAGGTGCTAAGCCTGCAATGGGAAGACTGTGGGTTTTTGACCCATTTTAATGCAATTTCAGGGTAGGAAAGGGTAACGATAGAGGGAATAAGAAGAAAGTAGGCCAAACAAGGGGTATGTCTAGGATTCATAGGGGATTTTGGGAGGATTTAGAGGGTAAGAGGGGGATTTTGACAAGGGGGAAAAAAGGGTTAAAAAGAGGCATTCTGCAGGGACACAAGGGGAAAATGTAGACCTTTTGGAGCACAACTTTTGCAATCAGTGAGACCTTTTGGATGGATACAACAGTTAGGATATTTTAAAAAGGGCAAAGGCACAAGGAGGCTTCAAGGATGATGTGTTGTTAGAGGAAATGCATTCCTTGAAGCCTCAAAAAACAATTTAGCCCCTTGTTTGCTTGTCAAAAAATTCATAGGAGGCTAACAGTCATCTAGTGAAACTATAGAATACAGGAGGATAATAGTGGCTCCAGTTAGGGAGGGTAGCTCCTTGAGGAGATGTCAAGAACCTTAGAGTTCATATCTCTGGAATTTTGCAGATGAGTGCCTTGCTTGCACTTGGTGGATTTCTCATTCTTCAATTTCTGATTTGTTGCTGTTCTTTGAAGCTTTGACTTTTAAAACTTGAGAAACATTGCTTGCTTAAATTCAACTCTACCTACCCATCATACTTTCCTGCCATTTGTTTCTTCATTTGGGTGCATTTAGATTGACACACCCTTGACATCATTTTTTTTTAAAGCAAAAAGCTATCTACTTGTACCCTTATATCATCCAAAGGCTCAGATTACATTGATGAGCTCTTTTATTTCTTTACCTAATCTACTTATCTATCAAGATTAAATAGTTTTACATATTTTCATTCTCTATTTTATTAACAGGAAATTGAAAACATGACCAATTCAAGGTTAAGCATTTTAATTTGGCATAACCTGTGGTAGTTTGGACAAGCTGCACACATATTTTATTTCTGCAAAAAGTAAAACTTAAAAACTGAGGGCTATATTTTTTAATTCGTCATTCGTCCCTCTCCTTTCTCTTTGGTTCAGATTTGAACTTTGGAACCAATATCTTTTCCTAATCTACTGATTAGCTAAGTTCAAACAGTTTGGCACATCTTCTTTTCTAACTTTATTTGCACAAATTTAAACTTTTTCAAACGCGATTAGGCTATATGATTGAACAAGACTTCTCTTCTAAAAGTAGTGGCATTTGGACTTGCATACTTTTGGAAACATTCTTTTCTAGTATGGGGCTTTACCTTTTCTTTTTATCTGCCCTCTTTTGTTTTTTTCTTTGTTTTTGTGTTTCATTTTCTGATATTATTTTCAAATACTAATATAAACAATGACTAAAGCTTTAAATTGAGGTATTCAACAAAAATAATGCTTGAGAGTCCTGCCATTGATAGGTCCTCCAAATAATTCTTCTCCGTCCATTTCTTGCAAAAAAAATACATTGTTACCTCTTGCTAAATGGATGATGTATGGAGCTTTCCATTGATTGTCAGATTTTCTAGGCTTGCCTTTGTCCTCTCTTCTTGAATCCCATTTCAACACTTTTTCACCAATTTTAAAATCATTTTCCTTTTTCCTTTTGTCAAAAATCTTCTTTATTTTTTTCTGCACTTGTTGTGTTTTGTTGTACACTTCTCTGATTTGTTGCAACTAGATAGTCTGGTTTATTCTTCTTTGCATATCATTTTCTTCAGACTGTAGTTCTTGGAGGAGGTTCATAACTGACACTCCTAAACTTGTTGGAAAAAAATCATCTTCTCCATACACTAGTTGATAGGGAGACACTCCAATTGATTTTTTATTTGTTAATCTCTCTGGCCATAGTGCATGTACTAGTTTGATGTGCCCTCAATTTTTGTTCTCTTCCAGCAAATTTTTAATGATGTTCACCAAAATTTTGTTTAAGGATTCTACCAACCCATTACCTTGAGGGTAATAATCTATAGAATGGCCCAATGTAATAAAATATTTGTAGCAAAATTCCATCATTTTCTTGGATCTAAAAGCAACAGGATTGTCAGTGATAATATTTCGAGGACAACCAAATCTAGTCAAAATGTGGTCTTCAAGGAATTTGATGATTACTAAGTCTGTGGCAGTCCTAGAAGGAATGGCCTCTATCCATTTTGTAAAATAGTCATTTACAGTGACGATCCATTTGTGTTGGGAAGAAGAGGTAGGATGGATTGCCACAATAAAATCAAGGCCCCACTGTTTTTTTTTTGAATAATACTAATTCTATTAAGCGAAAATATGGTACAAGGTGATTTTACAATCGTAAGAGGTAAGAAATGGACCAATCGAAAATGATGCACTATCAACCTAGGTCCCGAAGAGTGTAAATGAAACAAGCAAAAGAGATATGAAGCGTGACAAGAGAGCTAGAAGGGATAATATGGATACTACCCAGAGTGGGAAGAAGCCTCCATACGAGTTTTTTTACCATTATTTTTTTGTGAATTTAACCCAACTAGCTTGGTGTGGCTGAGAAAGAACCACTTGTAGACTGGTGTTGATTGTGGGAGGAGTCTCATTATCTGTATTGGAATAGGAGGACTCATGAGTGCGCTTCTAAGAGATTGTCGTGTCTGGAGGATCTCCAAGTATGGTGGAAGACAAATCATTCATCTGATGTGCATGTTCCACTTCTGCATCAATATCCTCATCCTTTGAACTAGAGGATTCAGTTTCATCCAAGGGAGGTGGACTACATGGTATCCATCTTTTGGATTTGGATTTTGTGTAGTTTTCCTTTTTTTTTTGCAAGGAATGAAGGGCAGGAATTCTGAAGGTTCCACGTTTTGTGACAATGGTAGTAGAAGAAGGAAGTATTCTCATAATCTAGGGTCTGATTCCAAACAAATTCACCCACCTTGAGATTGATTTGGTCGAGTAGACCTTTACTTATGTCTATTTCCACACATATTCTACTATATGTGTATAGTCCTTTGTACTCCCGAAAGTGATATGTAGTCAGATAACCACACAGGGTGTTTCCTATACATTGGTAGACTGAAGGGTGCCATAAATGGGCAGGTAAATTATGAAGCCTGACCCAGATAGGATTCCTGGTGACGATTGTTGTTGCTGGGCTAAAATCTAGAAACCAGGGGGCAGTGAATAGCCCTTTTTTTCTCCAAAACTACGAGCCTTCTGTTAGGGCCTGTTGACAATCCATGATGTGATCAAACAACACTATGAAAAAACCCTTCAAGCAGAAGTTGACCTTGCAGTTGTGGGTCCAGTTGGCATAGATCCACTTGTAGAGTTCCTTTGTGTGAGGCCAAATTCCATTGAATCTACATATGATTGCAGTTTCTGTAAATTTTTGAAGTTGTTCTGCCAGATCTAGATAGGAGATCTCTATGGAGGGGAACTCCTCTAGCTTATCAACCGTTGGGGGCCTCAGGGGTTTTTGCATATTTCTTAGGCTATGCATGGACAACATCCTTATAGAAGAAGGCATGAGATGAAGAGGAATTTCCTATTGCGCCTCCTCTCAAATGAAGGGATAAAACTAAAGTAGCATCTCTTTCAATGATGTAGAATGAAAGGGGGAAAGAGGCATCAAGTTTTTTACCTCCATATAGAAGTCTCTAAAGAGCAATGGGAATCCCCATCCTGTGCTCAAGGGCATGCAAGAGATGCTAAATTTTTTCCATAGGGCGGACCCAAAGCAGCATGGATCTGCCTGAGATAAGAGAGTTTCGGATTTGAATAGTGAATATCTAAGGAACCCTGGCTGCCAGATTTCAAAGTGGAATCCAGATTGATTATTCTTTCCTGATCTTTAATGCCTGTGTCTTGATCTGAAGTCTTGGTGGGGAGGCAAGAGGAATCTTTCTGGAAAATCTTGATTCTGGAGTCAGATCTAGAAGGTAACCAATGAATCTGCGTATGGTTTCCTGCAGAACCTTTCTAGCACAGGGGCACGACCACTATCCATTGGATGCAATATTCTTCGCAGCCTGGCTATGGCCTAATGGCAAGGAAACTAGGGTTCTTCCTGCCCTCCAGTCTCGTAGTTATAAGAGTCAGGGGATAAACCCTTGTTTCTAATGATGTAACAACATATTTGGATCTGGCAGCAATAGCATGGCTGTGATCTTCCAAGTTGGTGGGGTCAGAGCAGAGGGCCCTCTCAATAATGGCATCGACAACCGAGCTATGCAGAGTTTGCAACTACGTCAGGGCTATCTCTCAGCGGGAAGCTGTGATCGGTGCAGCCCCTAGTTTACCCATGACCAATTCTGTGGGGAGAGGGGAATCAATCGCTGGAGCAGCATCCTTTAGGTCAGTGCTTGCGGTAGCAAAATTGAGTGAAACCCTAACACTGACATTACTTTTCCACTCTAGAATATCGTGAATCAATCTAGGCCCCACTGTTGAAAAGGATTTTCAATATAAATAGGATGCAAAGGTAATGGTAACAATTTTCTTTTTCCTTCAAAAATTTGGCATTTGTGATAGGAAATTACAAATTTATGGATGACTTGAAAGAGGGTGGGCTAATAGTAACCAGCTCTAATGATTTTGTTGACAGTGGTTTTTCAATAGAGGTGGCCTACACATTATCCTTCATGAAACTCATGCTTGATCTTATCTACATCATCCTCAGGCAAACATTTAAGCAATATACCACTAGAATTTTTCCAATATAAGACTTTATCTAAAATGCAGTAGTTTACAGCCTTTAACTTTAAGAATCTAGCCTTTGTTTTTGACAAACCAGGAGGAAAATTAAGATCGAACAACAAATATAATATATCAACATACCAAGATGAATTCAAAAATCATTCTTCAATCAATGTAGTTGCCAGCTCCTCTTTTTCATCTAATGCATCAATCATGTTTATGTCTAGTGCTTGAATGTTTGTTTTAGCCATGAGTTTAGCCAATCCTTGCTCTTTGATTAGTTTATTGGGCTTGATTTCTAAATCATATTCTAACATAATAGAAATCCACTTACCTCTTTTTCCATCAGGATCTTTTGTGAGTATGTATTTTACCACTGAGTGAGGCACAAATGCAATGATGTGTGAGTGCAAAATGTAAACTCTGAAATCCTTCAATGCCTTGATTAAGGAAAAATCTTGTTTTTCCATTATGTTATATTTCAGAGGTGCATCTCTTAATTCATTGCTAAAAAATGCAATGGGTTGCGCCCGTCCTTTTATGTTATTCTTTAGTATGATAGCAGCAACTATATGTTCTGATGAAAAGGAAAATATGAAGAAATTCATTTGACTTCTATTTCTCTTTTCAGCGTATTTGTGATGTTTCTTAGGAGTTCTGCAAGATTTGGTATGAACCTTCTTAAGAAATTTATTTTCCCAATGAAAGATTGCAGCTCTTTCATATTTATAGGATGATTTATTTTCTATATTCCTTCAATCCTTTTTGGGTCAATCTTGATCCCCTCTTCACATATGATGTGGCCTAAACTTTTTCCTTCTTGGAGGCCAAACAAAGTTTTCTTGGGATTCAAAGACAAAAAATACTTTCTACACTTTTCAAAGACTTTTATTAAGAGAGGTAGGTGTTATTCATCGTTTTTTTAGTAGACTGTGATGTCATCAAGGTATATCACAATAAAGTAACCTACTTTGTTTGAGAAATAAATGTCCATGGCTCTTTGAAAGGTGGCACCATCATTCATTAACCCAAAAGGAATTTTAACATACATGAAGGTGCCCCACGGTGTAGTGAAAGTTGTCTTATGTTGATCATCTGGGTGTACTAGCACCTAACTATATCCTGAAAATCCATCTAGCAAAGATATTATTTTAGAGCCTACTACCCTTTGTAAGATGTGATCCATTTTTGGTAAAGGGTAGTTCTCCTTTAAGGAGGCTTTGTTTAAATTTCTGAAGTCTATGCATAGCCTAATTTGTCCTCTTTTCTTCCTTACTGACACAATATTTGAAACCCATTATGAGTATCTCAGAGGGACTATTATTCCAGAATCATACATTTTCTTAATTTGTTTTTGAACCAGGGGTAGTTGCACAGGGTTTATTCTGCGCAATTTCTGTTTAAAAGGCTTCTTACTTTCTTTGAGAGAGATCTTATGCTGGATTATCTCAGTATCATATGACTTTAAATCTTCATAACTCCAAGAAAAAAAATCAATAAATTATTTGAAAAGCTTAAGATATTTTTTTATGAGTTGACATTGTTTTGGACAATTTTATCATTTTGGGTTTTTTCTCACTGCCTATATTGCACTCTTCTATTTCAGCTTCAGTGGGTTCCATCTTTGGCTTCCTAACAACATCATTAAAGTCAAACAACTCTTCTGGAGGAACCAGTCCTTTTGGAAAATTATCATTATTGGACTGGAGAACCTCAAAGGCTTATTTTTCTGAATTAATGCACAACTCTATTTCATGTGTGTGTTCTTTTATTAATGGATTTATATTAGCATCATCAGGAGGTTCTTCTTTGTAATATTGTTCCTCAGCAGAGTAGTCTTCTTCAGAATCTGAGCTTGAATTTGGCACTTCAAACTCATTTCTGAACTACATGAAATCTTCTATCTATTTATCTCCTTCAAAAACTTGCCAGTATTTTATGTTATCAGGGACTGCTAGTTTATATTTGACTTGGACTATGTATTGCTTGTTTTGATAAGGTTTTTGGCATGTACTAGCTGCAAATGCTAGTCCATTGGCAAGGATGTTTTGGTTTCTAGGGACAAAGGTAACATCATTTTCTGTGGATGTTTTCAAGAGGTCAATGGCATCATCCCTATATTCTTTTAATCTAGGATGCTTATTTGTATAATATCCTTTAATCTGCCTAATAACTAGTTCAGAATATCCATGGACAGTTATCCTCTTAGCTCCTAATTTCTTCAGTAATTGTAGCCCTAGTAGGAGTGCCTCATATTCAACTATGTTATTTGTGCATTGAAAGTTTATCTTGTATTAGTGACCTTCTGCATGATTTTTCTCTGTGTTATGCACCCATATACCTGCTCCTGAACCAGTCTTGCTACAAGAACCATCAAAACTCATACTCCAAAGAGGTCCAATTTTAGATTCATCATGGGGTTGGTCATTATGGTCTCCATTATGCTGTTTATATTCACTACCACTATGCTTGTCATTTTTTTGTTCCTTGTGGTCTCCATTGTGTTTGATATTATATTTTTTTTGGGAAAACTATTTTGACTGTCTCTCCTCCCTCTTTGCCTCTTTACTTGTTTCCTCATTTTTGTCACTTTTTCATTAACTTTTTCGTCATTGTAAAGGATATGTGAATCAAGGGTTGTATGAATGGAATAAATAGGAAAATTATCTGGATTTTCTTAACTTCTTACCATGTATTTCATGTGAGTTTACCTATATAGTCTTCTTGGTTGACTAAAGATAGGGATGGTAGACTAGGTCATGTCCATTTGGAGGTTGCCTTGGAGTTTAGCACAACATGATCCTGAAAGGAGAATGTCATATTTAGGAGGAATATTAGCCACTACAATATCCATTACTAGGCTCTTGGCTGGTATTTGTGCTATATTGACACATAAATCTTTGATTAGGCCTAGAAATTTAACTCTACTGGAATCAAACAAGTATGAGTATTTGTATGGTCAAGTTATTTCAAGGCCTAGTCTTTCCATTACTACTTTTGACATGAGGTTGTGTGAAGCTCCTGAGTCTAGCATGACATTGTGGAGAATTTTATCATGGATGTTTAAACTAACATAAAATGGAGGAAGACCTCCTTCTTGAAATTTTCCTTCTACTTCTAGTCTTAACAGAAGTTCAGGTTTGTCATCATTTAAATTTACAGAATCAACATTTTCTCCTATGTTTAAATCTTTCAAAAGTTGGGATCTATATACATATTAAGTAACTAATTCAGTAAGAGGAATAGATATTTTAATCTTGGCGATTTCATTCTCTATACTGAAAGGTGTTTGATTTTTTGAAATGTTCAAATCAGTTTGTTCAGACACTATTTTCAAAGCAATTTCAACTTTCTGGTTTTTATTAGGGAACTCAGGTAAAACCGTTTTGCTAGTGGCACTAGTTATATTTCTAGAGCTGCTTAGGTCACCTCTACACTTGCCACTAGGTTGGTTGCTTTTATTTATATTTTTGTCATAAATTTTAGTCATTATGTTCAGATTTTATATTGTTTTTTTAGGAATGTTTTTAGGGGTCTTCTTAGCAGACATTTCAGAGGTCTTTCTTTTGGGAGTGCCTTGGTTTTTCTTGCTTCTGAGGTCATACTGTCTATGTACTTCCATGATGAAATTTTCAAAGCCTTGTTTGTAGTCTTCAGATTCTAGGATTTCTTCCTCAAAATGAGTGGGGGAAAACATGCCTTGTTCTTCCTCAGTGAGGAAAACAATATCCTCATTATTTACTCCCATTAAATTTTTGTGATTTTCCTCTGTTTCTTCAGTCACCCCCTCATCTTCATCGGCATATTTTTCTTGGAAAGGAGGTCTGTTTTACTGATCAAGATCTATTTGTCTTATTTGAGGGGGATTTCATCTAAATTTTTGGTTTTGGTTCTGATTTCGATTTATGTTTTGAAGACCTGTTTGGTTTTCTCTAGAGTAAGCTCTCTCATTTACATTCATCCTCTCCATCATCCTTTCATGGTTTTAACTAATTTATAAATCTTTGTCTCAGATGTGGAGGGTAAAACTTCTTCCCTATATGTGACTCCTTTTTCATTTTTCATTCTAGCTCTTTTGGGAATCAGATTGGCTTCTACACTTACTACTCCCCTTTGCATATCTTCTAATGTGAGGGGTTATTTTTCTCTTAATTGATAAGCCATTTCTGGGTCGAAACCATCAGGGAATTTGATTAGAGCTGGACCTTGTGTAAGTTTCATGTGTCTAGGGAGGGCATTGTTTACACTATTGAACCTAGTGTACTATTCTTGGACACCCTCTCCAACATTTCTCTTAATGTTTTCATACTCTGATAAATTTGGAGAGGGTTCTTCTTGACTTCCCATTTGCTTAAGAATAGTTGATGAAAAGTATGGAGGTCATTTATACTATTAGGGGTTAAGCCTTTAAACCATTTTCTCACCTTTCCCCCTAATCTTTGAGCAAACATTCTAATTTTAACATTTTCATCATCTATTTCTTGTGCGTCAAAGTAGTCAATCATTCTGTCCACATGTTGTTGAGCAGTAGTGGAACTACTAGAATCATATAAGGGAATCTTGGACTGGAAGTCTTGGGGGAGAAAAACTAAAGGAAATGGTAGACCTATTGTAGCATGCCATGTTTCCATGATCTGCGGTTGTGGAAACAAAGGAGGGTTAACAAGTGGAGGATTGACAAAAGGAGGTACAGGGTTAAATGGAGGAAGGTGAATAGTGGGGGATGAGGTTAGTACAATAGAGTTTTGTTGTAAGGTGGATGGTTCTAAAACTATCTAGGTTATCTAACTCTGAGATCAAGTCCTAGATAAGCTTTGTTCTGGGGGTGGGTCAGAGAGGATATTCTGCAAGTTTTTAGGGTTTTCAGGTAGGGAACATTATTTGTGGATAGGTCTACTAACAGCTATACTTTTAGATCTAGGAGACTTCCTAAGGATTCTTTCAAGATTGTCAACTATTGCAGGATAATTTTGGTCAGGATGAGATCTATTATAGATTCTTCTAGAAGCCAGAACTTGGACCCAAAAATCAGAAATTTTGAGAGTTTATGACAGTCTTAAGACACAAACCAATCTTTAAAAGAGATACTTAATCCACAAAGTATTCTTGACTAGGTTCTGTTGATGTTTAATGATAAAATAAGTTTTTGAGTGGAGTCTATGGAAAACCAATGGAGTCAGCAGGCTTACTAAAAACCAATGGAGTCAACAGGCCTACTCAAAACTAGTGGAGTCGCCAGGTGGAGGATTTTTACTTGTCTTATGGATGGTTGTTGTCCACCATCAATAACTAGACACCATTCTTCGCTAAAACTTGATTCATGTAAGTTAAAGTGAGGTTTTCTAAGTTTTGAATTTATATTTTGTTGTCTATTACTCATTATTCCCCAGTATGGTCGCCACTATGTTGGCTCGCCATGATTTGCAATATTGGTAAGAACAACTCTGTAGGGAACCACATCAAACCACTTTGGAGTCCATGGACCTAGCCTTCCTGGACTCAAAGAGGGCTCTCTATGTAAGTATTTATAAATGTTATGTATTTATGCTTTTATTTTATGATGTTAGGCTAGTTATGAAGTTCTAAGGACTCGTTTTTTTTTATTGATTGATAGGTTGATAGATAAATGGTGTGATTAATTGAGGGAGTGTTTCAGATGAATACATAGACCATGAGAAATATCAATCCATTGGGCTATGGATTCATCAAAGGATTTAATTGTTCATCAAATCTGCAAGGGTTAGGGCAAGTTGATGTAGGGGCATGAGACTTAAAGACAAAAGCTTCATTAATTATTCCAAAAGTACAAAAAAATGTTACAAGAAAAGGTGTTGGTACCTTTAGTTTTCATTTACAGTTGTAATAGATAGGGTTGAACTAGTATTTAGGAGGATTGAATAGCTTTAGATTTGTTTCATCATATTTAGCTTCGGTTGATATAATTTAGGAAGATATGATGTAATTAGGATTTGTCTAAAATAGAAGAATTCAATCCTAAAGAAGAGGTTTATTGTTATGTAAAATACCTATAAATGTAAGCTATGTAAAGGAGGAATTCGGAATTTGGTCGTAGAAGAGTTGATTGAAAGGTTTTTGCCTCTATTTTAATAAAAGTGCAGAAATTCTAATATCTGTTGATTTTTGGCAATTTCCCCGAGGGTTTTGCCCTTCAAAAATCCATTGAATTCAATATTTTATGTGTATGAATTAAGTGCGTATTATTTTCTGTGTATCAATTGCGAGTGTATTAACTCTATGCGAAGAAGAAATTATGTGATTTAGCCACTGTTTAAAGATTGAGAGAAGTCGAACAACATTTTGTCTCTCGCTTGTGATTGGCTATTCAATAATCAATCCATGTTATCAGAATTAGCAGAGGGAGAGGAGGTTCGAAGTGAAAATGAAGTTAACCCACGAGAATCCGTTTTCAAAAGCAATTTAAAACAAAAGGATTTAGAAAGGCAGTTTTCGAAAACCATACCACGGTTTTCACACAGCCTTTGGGCTGCACATAGTTTATTCCATTTGGAACGCGATCCAATTAGAACGCAACATGTCACACCAATGATACCACCCATTTCGCATGGGTTTTGGTCGATAAAGCTCAGAAGCCGATTGTATGTGAAAGTTGTCCGATCAGGATCAGTGGAGATCCAACAGTAATCGCACTGAAAGCTGCGTAGGGTTTAGTCCAAGGTATGGACCCGAAGTTTTATGAAATGAAACTTTATTAATATTTGAAATCTAGATATATGTGGGCCTGGAAGGTTTTAATATTGTTTGAAGCACAGTTTAATATTATATTGCCGAGAATTGAAATATTCATTCCAAAGGTTTTTAACACTTTTCTAAAGGTTTTAATGCTATTTACGTGGGGTTAATTTAAGAGTTAAAGTTCGGAAATACATTGATAAATAAGGGTTTTCATTGTTATAAAAGTGCATCGTAATATTACAATGCCAAATACTTAAACATTGGTTAAAGTGGGTTTAAATATTCTGAAGGGGTAAACATTGTTTACAAAGGTATAATGCTTTTCAAAGGATAGAAAGGACCTTGAGCTTCTGAATGTGAAATTATTTAAATAATCAATCATAATTCATACAATTTGATGACCGAGAGTGAAAACAAAGACCAAGATCAGATTCCCCCTGAATTAGAAAACATTGTACAAAAGTTTGAGTAGCTCTCCTTAAAGCCTGCACCCACACTTCCATCATTTGTGGTATTAGAGCATTCTTTAGAGCATTTTTGAAAAAATGAACAAGCTTCCAAAAGTTAGAAAAATAAATCCAATATGGTTGTCAAAATTAGTAGAGGTGGAGCTGGTATAAGAAGAGGTAGACCAGTTGCCAATGCAGAAGTACTAGAGACTATGCAGTAGATTCAAGCTAGATTGGGAGCAATAGAAGCAGGACGCCAGAGAGATCCTGAAGATGTCAGTGAACCTGAAGCTGAAGAAGAAGAAGAAAATGTTGAGCTTACTCCTGATATGAGATTCTTTAAATCAGTTTTAGGATCTACATCCAGGTCTAGACTTGAAGTATCAGCTTTTTCAGGAGGATTGAATCCAGAAGAGTTGATAGACTGGATCAATGAAATGAATAAATGCTTTGATTATAAAGAGATGGGTGAAGAAAAGAGAGTTAAGTTTGCTATCACAAGGTTGAAAGGACATGCAGCACTTTGGTGGGATGGAGTGCAAGCAGAGAGAAGGAGATTTGGTAAACAACCAATCAAGAATTGGAACAGAATGGTGGCAAAGCTAAGAGGTAAGTTTTTGCCTAGTGATTATCAACTTTCATTATTTAGACAAATGCAAAATCTTAGATAGAGATTAATGACAGTGAAAAAATACACAGAATAATTTTACAAAGTGAGCATAAGAGGAGGAAAAATTCAAGATACAACAGAGAAGATTTCCAGGTGCATAAATGGTCTCAGAATGGATATCCAAGATGAGATAAGTAAATTGTCTCCTAAGACAATAGAAGAGGCTTACCAAATGGCCTTAAAAGCTGAAGAAAAACTCCTAAGAAAGAAATCTGCCAACGGAAGAGATAATTTCTGAGGAAAATGAAGTGAAGGTGGTAGAGTAAGATCTACAGCACCAAGAGATGGAGCTAGCAGCAGGTCACCTCAGTATGCACCCATAGAAGGTGATACAAGTGGCAGAAGGAGTTCTTACAGAGGAACAAGAGGCAGAAACAGAGGAAGAGAAGTAAGATGTTACAGATGTAACAAATTAGGACATAGAGCCTATGAATGTCCAGAGAAAGAGAATGTGGGGATAAATCAGAGAAATGAAATTGTTGCTCAGACTGGAGAAGAAGAAGAAAAGTTACCTGAAACAGAGAAAGAAATTGTGCTAGAGAAAGGAGAATCTTTGGTGGTTAACAAGGTTTTGTTGAAACAAGAAAAGGAAGTTGCTGAACCAACACAGAGAAAGAATTTGTTCAGAAGTGTGTGAAAAATTCAAGGGGAGTGTTGTCAATTGGTCATTGATAGTGGCAGTACAGATAATTTGGTCTCTACAAAGGTGATAGAGAAGTTGAAATTGAAGACAAGGGAACATCCAACACCCTACACAGTGTTATGGATTCAGAAAGGACATCAATTGATAGTAAAGGAACAATGTGAAATAGAATTGTAGATGGGTAGGTACAAAGATAAAATCATGTGTGATGTGATGCCTATGGATGTGTGTCACATATTGTTGGGCAGACCTTAGCAGTATGACAGAGTAGCAATACATGATAGGAAGAGAAACACTTACATGTTTTTCAAAGATGGTATGAATCAAACATTGTTACCTATGGAAGAAGGAGATGCATCAAGTAAAAATTCTGATCCAAAGACTTTATTGTTAAGTGGAAAAGAATACTTGCAGCAGATTGAAGATGAAGAGGTAAATTTTGCTTTAGTTTGCAAACCTAAGGTAGTATTTACTTCTACTAAAATTTCTGATTTTCCAATTGAAATTCAAGAAATGTTGGAAAGTTATTGTGATATTATTGTGGATGATTTTCCTGATGAATTACCACCTGTAAGAAGAATCAGCCATCAGATAGATTTTATTCCAGGATCAAATCTAAAAAACAAAGTAGCTTACAGAATGACTCCTACAAAAAATGAAGAAATCAGAAAGCAAGTGCAGGAATTGGTTGACAAAGGTTTGATTAGAGAAAGTTTGAGTCCTTGTGCAGTACCTACAGTGTTAAGTCCAAAGAAAGATGGAGGATGGAGAATGTGCACCGATTCAAGAGAAATTAACAAAATAACAATCAAGTATAGATTTCCCCTACCTAGAATTGAAGATTTGATGGATTTTTTCAGTGGAGCAAGATATTTTTCAAAATTAGACTTGAAAAGTGGGTATCATCAAATTAGGATAAGGGAAGGTGATGAATGGAAAACAGCCTTTAAAACAAATTAGGGATTATATGAATGGATGGTAATTCCTTTTTCTTTATCAAATGCACCTAGTAATTTTTTGAGGCTCATGAATGAAGTGTTAAAGGAATTTATTGGTAAATTTGCAATAGTATATCTGGATGATATATTAATTTATAGTAAAAAAAAGGAAGAACACTTGAGACATCTTAATTATGTCTTAAGGAAGTCACATCAACAAAATTTTTTGATAAATTTAAAGAAATTTTCATTCATGAAAGAAGAATTGGTATATCTAGATTTTGTTGTTTCTACTGAAGGATTAAAAATGGATCCAGAGAAGATAAAGGCAATTGTGGAGTGGCCTTCACCTAAAAGTGTTTTTGAGGTAAGAAGTTTCCATGGACTTGCTAGTTTTTATAGAAAATTCATAAGGAATTTTAGTAAGATCAATGCACCTATCATTGAAACCATAAAGAAGGACAAACAACCATTTAAATGGACTGCTGAAGCTGAAAATAATTTTCAGTTTTTCAAGCAAAAGATAACTGAAAAACCTGTCTTAGTTTTTCATGATTTTAATAAACCATTTCAAGTGAAATGTGATGAGAGTGGAGATGCTATTGGGGCTGTATTAAGCCAAGAAGACAGACCTGTAGCATATTTCAGTGAGAAGCTGAATGAGACAAGGAGGAAGTATTCCTCTTATGACAAAGAATTTTATGCAATTGTACAGTCATTGAAGAAGTTGAGACATTATTTAATGTCTAAAGAATTTGTGCTATATCCAGATAATCATGCTTTACAGTATATTATGCATCAGCCTAAATTGAATCAAAAACATGCAAAATGGGTTGAATATCTTCAAAGTTTTAACTTTGTATTGAAGCATATAAGTGGTCAAGAAAATAAGGTAGCTGATGCCTTGAGTACAAAAAGCATTCTTGTTCAAGAAAATCAAATTGAAGTGTTAGGTTTTGATTTTCTTAAAGAACTCTATAAAACAGATTGGGATTTCAACGAAGCATTTGAAGCATGCTGTAATCATGTTTTGATAGACAGAATTCAATGGTTAGATTATTTCTTGCAAGAGGTTTTATCGTTCAAAAGAAATTAGTTGTGCATACCAAATTGTTCCATGAGAGAAAATATAATCAGAGAAAAGCATAGTGGTGGACTTGCTAGACATTTTGGTGTTGATAATACTTATGAGCAATTAAGTCATTTTTATTTTTGGCCAAAGATGAGATTTGAAGTGGAAAATTATGTGAAGAATTGTAAAATTTGTCAATATGCAAAATGGAAAAGTCAAAAAGCAGGTTTGTACATTCCATTACCTATTCTAGACAAACCTTGGCATATGGTAAGTATGGATTTTGTTTTAGGATTGCCTAAGACAAAGAGGAAATGATACAATTTATGTTGTAGCTGATAGACTTTCAAAAATGGCACATTTTATTCCATGTTATAAAACCAGTGATGCTACTCATGTTGCCAATTTGTTTTTCAAGGAAATTGTCAAATTACATGGGTTACCTAAAAGTATTGTTTCAGATAGAGACACCAGATTTGTTGGTAATTTTTGGAGGACATTGTGGAAGAAGCTTGGTACTAATCTGAGTTTCAACTCAGCTTATCACCCTTAGACTGATGGGCAGACTAAAGTAGTGAACAGAAGTTTGGGTAATATTTTGAGAAGTCTTGCAGGAGAACATCCTAAAGAGTGGGATCATATTTTACCACAGGCAGAATATGCATATAATGATTCATCTAATAGAGGTACAGGGCAGATTCCATTCCATATAGTTTATGGAATGCACCCAAAAGGAATATCTGAATTGAGAAACATGGGAAAAACAGAAATGAGAAGCGCTGAAGGAGAGGAGTTTTCTTCATAAATGCAAGCAATACATGAACAGGTAAAGCATTAGCTACAATACAGTAGCATCAAGTACAAGAACAGAGAAGATTTGAGAAGAAGATAAGTTAATTTTGAAGTTGGTGATTTGGTTTTGGCACACTTGAGAAAAGAAAGATTTACAAAGAAGCAGTATAAGAAGTTAAAATTCAAAAAGATAGGACCATGCAAGATATTGAGAAAGTTTTCTGCAAATGACTATGAAATTGAATTTCCTTCTAATATTGGAATATCTCCAATATTCAATGTTGCTGATTTGTATAGATATGAAGATGGTGGCATAGATGAAAGACCAGAAGACAAAGAAAATATTGACTGGGTAAAACAATTACCCACAGCAAAGACATTATAGCCAGAGAGGATCTTAGACAAGAAAGTGTTTAAGAGGACCAGGGGATAGGAGTATTTTCAATACTTGATCAAGTGGAAGAATCAGCCAATTGAAGATGCTACCTGGATGAAAAAAACCATGCTATAGAAACTAGGCAGTTATGTGAAGGAGCTCATGGACAGGAGCCCATTAGGATTTTTGTCCTCGGGAGTCTGATGCAGTGGCATGAGACTTAGAGACAAAAGCTTCATTAATTATTCCAAAAATCCAAAAAAATGTTACAAGAAAAGGTGTTGGTACCTTTAGCTGTGATTTACAGTTGTAATAGATAGGGTTGAACTAGTATTTAGGAGGATTGAACAACTTTAGATCTATTTCAGCATATTTAGCTTCGGTTGATAGAATTTAGGAAGATATGATGTAATTAGGATTTTTTTTAAATAGAATAATTTGATCCTCAAGAAGAGGTCAATTGTTATGTAAAAGACCTATAAATGTAACCTCTGTAAAGGAGGAATTCAGAATTTGGCCATAGAAGAGTTGATTGAGAGGTTTTTGCCTCTGTTTTAATAAAATTGCAAAAATTCTATTATCTATTGATTTTTGGAAATTTCCCAGAGGGTTTTACCCTTTGAAAATCCATTGAATTCAATATTTTATGTGTATGAGTTAAGTGTGTATTAGTTTCTGTGTATCAATCGTGAGTGTATTAACTTTGTGCGAAGAAGAAATTATGTGATTTAGCCACTTTGTAAAGATTCAGAGAAGTCGAACAACATTTTGTCTTTCGCTTGTGATTGGCTATTCAATAATCAATCCATGTTATCAGAATTAGCAGCAGGAGAGGAGTTTTGAAGCGAAACTGAAGTTAACCCACAAGAATCCGTTGTCAAAAGAAATCTAAAACAAAGGATTTAGAAAGGCAGTTTTCGAAAACCATACCACAATTTTCACACAGCCTTTGGGCTGCAGGAGGTTTATTCCATTTGGAATGTGATCCAATTAGAATGTGACATGTCACACCAATGATACCACCCATTTTGCATGGGATTTGGTTGATAAAGCTTAGAGGCCAATTGTATGTGAATGTCATCCAATCAGGATTGGTGGAGATCCGATGGTAATCGTGCTGAAAGCTGCGTAGGGCTTAATCCAAGGTACGGACCCGAAGTTTTATGAAATGAAACTTTATTAATATTTGAAATCCGGATATATGTGGGCCCGAAAGGTTTTAATATTGTTTGAAGCACAATTTAATATTATATTGCCGAGAGTTGAAATATTCATTCCAAAGGTTTTTAACATTGTTCCGAAGGTTTTAATGTTAGTTCCGTGGGGTTTAATTAAGAGTTAAAGTTAGGAAATACATTTCTAAAGAAGGTTTTTCATTGTTATAAAAGTGCATAATAATATTACAATGCCAAAGACTTAAACATTGGGTAAAGTGGGTTTAAAGATTCCGAAGGGGTAAGCATTGTTTACAAAGGTATCATGTTTTTCAAAGGATAGAAGGGACCTTGATCTTCTGAATGTGCAATTATTTAAATAATCAATCAATATTCATACAATTTGATGACTGAGAGTGAAAACAAAGACCAGGATCAGATTCCCCCTGAATTAGAAAACATTGTACAAAAGTTTGAGTAGCTCTCCTTAAAGCCTGCACCCACATTTCCATCACAAGCTAACTATATCAAGTAGATCTATAAGATTAGATGGAATATGAAATGACAGTAAGTTGTGAAAAGAGTAAAACTAAAGGGAAATTAAGAATCCTTTAACTCTACTTCAATAAGAAAATCCTTTTAGGTAATTGTTGGAGAGAAACCAAAGGACATGGCATACCATAGACTTCTTTGGCCAAAATTTAATAAGCAAAGATTTAAGACAAAAATCCAGCAATCCTAGGATTACTTTTGGATAAAGAAAACATTTATGATAATAATGAGTGCAACTAAGGAGAAAGATAGACCTATCTTCTTTAATCAAACACTCTAAAGACCTTCAAAGAAACAATTCAAGAAAAACCAGAGGACAGGGAATACCGTACACTTATTTGGCTAGAATCTACTAAGTAAACTTCAAATAAAGGCCCTAAAAACAATATTTCAAGCTACACCAAAGGACAGGGCATACCATAGGCTTCTTTGACTTGACTCTATTAAATCATTTCCAAGAAAACAAGCTAGTTGGAACTAGAGTGAAATTAAGAATTCTCCAATCACACCTTGTAGAAGAAAACATTGAGATAAAGAATGCAGACATAAATAGGGTGCCAAGACAACATATCCTAATCTAAAATTTATATTCTTTTATCAGAGAAATAATGGACATAATGGAAAATAGAAGGAAAACATTTACAAAGAAGGAAAACTTTCACCATTAACATAGCTCAAGAATAATGTGAATGTGCTTGTATTACTGATGTTCAAAACAGTTACATTTCTCCAGTACAATAGATCTCTACAACTTAGAGCTTTCTCAAATCTAACCTAGTAGTCTTCAACTAATTAAGAAGCTAACTAGTCCATCAAACAACCAACCAACACTAACAATGAATAATACATGTAGTATTTATCTCCAAAAAGAGGAGGTAATTCTAAGCTAGGGTTTCAGATATGCATTTATTATAGAGTTAATGAGTTTTTTACCTTTGAGACCATGCAAGGTCAAAGGAAAAATATCTAAGACAGATTCACAGTAATAATAACTCCTAACTTAACTGTTTGAGCTAACTTCTGGAAATATTTGACTTTTAAGGCTTATTAATAACTTTTACAATAACTGTAGAGTAGTTGAGAAATATATCTAACTATTTTAATAATTGATGATGTCTTTATTTGAATAAGACATGATGTAGGTGGAAATATGTGTCCTTTGAAGAAGTAAATGCTTTGGGTTAGTCATTCGAATTTGCTTTTGTGTTGATCTGTCTTTGTTTTATCCTTTAAACTCTGTTTTAGGTTTTTAAACTTGATTTGTCTTCATTATGTGCTTTATCTATCCTCTCTGTCTGATTTATGATTTCACCTTTTAATTTTAATCCTTGATTTCATCCTTAATCCTTGTTTCTGTCTTCATTATCCTTAACCTCTGCTTTGACGTTTTAATCTAGTGATCTTCATTATCATGTTTTTCTAACAATTTTTCTTCATTTGCATGTCCCTCTATCTATAACTTGTTATGTAGTAGGGAATTTTCCGTTGTTGGAGGGCTTAAATAACCATCAATGGTTATGACTTATTGATGATTATGTGTGATCTTATGCCTCCTGTCTTTTAAATAAAACAAGTCTCTCTGGATCGTCACCCATAGCACACATTCAATCAATTTGAGACCCTTTGAATGCATTTTTTGCATTCCTTCCATGATACCCGCAAAATACAAAAAAAATAATCTTAAATTCTATGTTGAGGGGATTTTCTGCATTTATTTGGGTTTTTCGGGTTATTGGAGCAATGCAGAGGTGTTAATAGCGGATCAGGCTTCATCCTAGAGCCATATGGCTTTAGAACGTTTGAATCAGATGCGGGTATTAGGGTGATTTTCGTGGGCGGGGGAGGTGGTTTTTGCATGGGATGAGGGGTGGTAAACGGTTTTAGGTGGATGGATGCAATTCCACTGAGCGGGCGCTGAGTGGAAGATGGAACATGGGTGAATACCACCCATTTCTCATGGTTTGGAAGCATTAACCACACGCAAAGAATGATGTGATATCGGACCAGGGCCGTAAGATTTCGTGAGATGCAGATCGATAGTGGTTGGGTGAAAGGAGTGGCAGGTAAGTCAGAGGGAGTGGGGCCTGGGTAGACAGGTGGCGGGGTTTCATTTGTAATGCGTGTTTCAGTGTATGTGAGGCGTGGGGTGTCAATAAAATAAGTGGAAAACATTTTTGATTAAAGGAAAAAGGAAGGGTTATGTGTGGTTTTTAACAAAGTCAGGGGGTTTAAAAAACATTAAAGCTGAGGCTTTAATATTATATAAAGGGTCGGGCTGGAATACACAAAGGTTAGGTTTAATTTTAATTAAAACAAAGTTTTCATATAAAACAGAGGGTCTCGAATATTGTTATTGTTATATATATTTTTTTAATTTAAAAGCAATGTAAAAAGATCTTTTTACATTTTTTTAGTGCAAATGGGAGAGAATGATGAAGGTGAGGGAGTTGAGTGGAGGAAATGAAGGTTTTGGGTGGGAAAGAAGGGTGAAAATGAGAGAATCAATCCTAGACATGATTTTTTTAGAGGAGGAGGGTGATTTTGAAAAGGCATACTGAGAGATAGTGAATTAGGATAGATAAAGATAATGAAGGCAGTGAAATTTCTGAAGAGAGTTGATGGTCAAGAAATGTCAAGAAATGCTATCTTCAGCAGTCTGTAGAAAATCCATAGTCACCTAGTGAAACTATAGAGTACAAAAGGATAATGGAATCCTTGCCAAGGGATGGACTTCGAGGATGGGGGTGCTAGCGGAACTTGGCAAGTGTGTGACTACATAGAAGGGGGTGGCCCGATTTCTCGAGGGAATGTGTAGATGATAAGGGAAGGTTGAGGATTTATTGTTTTTTTTTTCTAGCATTTATAGATGGAATCAGATGCATATTGGGAGTGTTCCTTGGGACAATATGTTGGTAAATTTTCACAGAAAGGAAAAGTGGTACATGATTGTAACACTCGACATTAGATGCAGCTTTGAATTTGTTAGTGGATTATGGAATTCCTAGGAAGGACGTGAATCGTGAGGGTGGTGGTATGAGGCTTTGGATTCCCTTGTTGCAAATATGGGCATTGAATCCTTTGATTTTCTCATTGAGAAAATGTGTATATGTGTATATGTGTATATTATTGTAAATATTGTATCATGATGGATTTATAAAGCTCCATAGATAGTATGATTATTTGCTGGTTGAATAAAATGTGGTTATTATTGTAAATATCATAATGTGTTTTTTTATACAAATTCATTAAACGTTATGTTTGTCATGTTTCAATAGTGGTCGTTGTAAATACTACAAGGAGCTCTATTATAAAGCTCCATAAGTAGTATGTTTTGTTTTTAGAAGTTTCTTGGTTTGTAGGTGTCATTGAACACCGAGGATGGTGTTCCCCTATGGGGGAGGGTTTTGTAACAACCTTGGTTAAATATTCATGTAAAAAATAGAACACCAAGGTCATGGTACACGTATTCTAAGTTGAATGGTGGGAATAAATCCTAGCGGTTGTTCATTTCAGCTTATTATGGCTAAGGAAATTGCAAAAGGCAATGGTTGAGGCTTTGGAAAGGCATGATGCATGTGTGTTTCTTTTTTTTATGATTGTGTTCTTACTGCACATGTTTACTGATTACTAAATGTATGATAAATAAATGATGTGCTTGGCTAAGTAAAGTTTTTGAGGATTTATCTGAATAATAAGTTTACTGGGCATATGCAAGTTTCCTTAAAGAAAGACACGTGCATATGCTATTTATAATAACTAAATTCATGTATAGAAATATGTTAAGAAAATAAAACTTTGTGTGAGTTTTAAATATTGATTCACTCCCACTCCCCTCCCCCCCATCTCAATATTTTTCCCAACATTTGGTATGAGATTAGGTCCTTCTAAAGAAGTTTGATCACTAGAAGGAATATCTACCAAGATGAGCAATCAAGATGGAAAAACATCTACCATACCTCCACTCTTCAATGGAAACAATTTAATATTATAGAAGACAAGAACAATATCATATCTTCAATATCTTGGAGCGTATGTTTGGGAAATTGTTGAAGGAAGTTACCAGTATCCAGCTGCAGTTCCCATAGATCTAGTAGTAAGGAAGAACTATGAAACAAATGTGAAAGCTGCTAATGCATTATTGGGCAGCCTAACCGGATGAGAATTTTTCAAAGTTATGCAGTTAAATACAACAAAGGAAATATGGGACAAAATATTTCTAAGATATGAAGGCGACGCCAAGGTAAAAAGTGCAAAACTCCAATATCCTATAATTCAATACGAAAATCTCATAATGCATAATTATGAAATTTTTGCGAGTTTCTTTTTGCATCTAGATGAGATTGTAAATCATATGATAAATCTGGGTGAATACATAGGAGACACAACTTTATTAAATAAACTATTAAGATTTGTAACTCCTAAATTTGAGTCAAAAGTGTATGCTATGGAAGAGAAGCAGGATCCACAGACTCTTATTGTTGTTCAAATTCATGGGATCCTCGCTACTTTTGAAATGAGAAAAGGAGGTTCGTCAGAAGTTAGAGAAGTCGCATTTAAAGCTACTGCAAAATAAAAGGAAAAGGAATAACCAAAAGAATTAGGGTATGTATCAGAATAAGATGAGGTAGATTTTGTAAATAAAATTCAACATGGCACTCGAAGGTTTAGAGGTAAGCTTCCTTTGAAATGTTTTTCTTGTGGAAGAGTCGGTCACTATGCTACTAAATATCCTCATAAAGATAATCATGATAAGGGAAAGGATATAGAAAAAGGTAATAAGAGATGATTTGATAATAAAACAAGTTACTATACTCATTGTTGAGTCTCAAAAGTGTTTTCCATATTCATACATATTTCCATTATGTCATAACCATTCAGCTCTCATTTCATAACTATCTGACCTAAAACCCTACATCAAGTAACCATTTTCATAAATATATGGGTTAGGATCCTTGTCTTCTAAAGTTATTTATTTTATGTGTTTAAAGTGAATTTATGATTAGAAACTATAAAATTAACATAGTTTCATATATCTATATATTTGTTATGAGTTTTGTGACATGTGTAGATCAAAAGGAAGCTTCTAAAAGACCTTTATGTGGCCTCCCAAAACCAAATTCGAATTTTAATGGAGAAGATCATGGGATCATGAGGATATGTGTCTCATTTCCTTTTTGTATTGAAACTCTAAAAAGATATGTGTCTCATCTCTTATTTTTATTGAAATTCTAAAAAGACACGTGTCTTATCATTTCCTATTTTGATTATAACTCTAGAGATAGAGGGAGAGATTCATGGACTCTCATTAATGAGATAACTTCTCATATTTTGTATAAATAGGAGAAGCTTTCTCCTATCAAAGGAGGAAGTGAAAAATAGGAGAAGAAGAGAAAGGATTATAAAGTGTCTTGTAACAAAGATTAAGATGGAATGGGATGTAAATTTGTGAGTTTATCAATAAAGAAGTTCTTTGATGTTGTTTTGATTACAACTTTAGGGAGCTAAGGATTACACCGAATTGGTAGTAGAGGGCCCCTACTATTCGAGGAAGCTTTACATGTTTTCTAGATAAGTCATTTTCTATTCTATTTTGTCATATTTCCTTGCTTAGATTGCTTTATGAAATCATAGCTTTTAGCATTATTTTTCATGTCATTTGCTTAGATAAAGGATCCTCATGATATTGCAGTTAGTCTCTTTCTCAAGCTCTTCCAATACATCTCTATTAAATGAATGGGATTCAATTGCGATATTCTGAGTTATTAGCATTTCATTTTCTGTTATTTAGTTAAAAATAAGATCCTCATTATACTGCAGTTAGTCTCTTTCAAAATCTTTTCCAATAAAACTCTAATTCACGAATGAGACTAAGCTGTAATATTGTGATTTATTGAATTTTTTTGCTTCATAAAAGATCCTTATCACATTATGATTAATCTCTTTCAAAAGCTCTTCCAATAAACCTCTAACTCATGAATGAGATTTAGTTGTAATGTTATAAGTTGTTTTAGCATTTCATAGGAGATCCTTACTACATTATAATAATATTTTTCTCAAGCTCTTCCAATAAACCTCTGTCAAATGAATGAGATTTCACTGTAATGTTCTAAGTTACTATTTGTTTCAGCATTTCCTTTTATGTTGTAGGAGATTCTCATTGCATTAGAATTAATCTTTTTCACAAGATCTTCCAACAAATCTCTAACTAAATGAATCAGATTAAGTTGTAGTGTTTTGAGTTACTTTCCATTTCATGAATGTTCATTTAGAAGTTGTAATATCCATGGATTAGGACTCTTTGTTTTCATCATTTTCTAGTTAGGAACAGAACTTGCAAATAAAATCTGTTTTAATTCATTTATTAACATTTCCTTTTCTTCCTCTTGACATAGATTTAACTTCATGTTTTTAGCATAGAGTATCATATTAAGAATCAAACATAAAACCCTAAAACATCAATAAAACACTAAAAAAAATGAAGTAAGAAAAAGGGACACTTAGGCACATATAGTGCATTACACTTCATCAGTTTACTAGCCCTGGTCGATAATTTATGTTAGCAATTTAGGACACTAAATTGACTAAACACTCATGAAGATAATGATGCCTTATCAAATAGTGAATAAGGAGAATCAGATCAAGATCTTAGACTACTCATGGCATTGGAAAAAGACACTAGTAAGGCTAAAGATAAATTTATGGATGTTTTAGAAGAAAATGATTTTGTTAAGGAAATATCTCAACTCAAAATATGCTTGTAATAAAAAAAAATAGTCATGCATACTCTAAAGAATCAACTCATAGAAAAGGAGAAGCACAATGAGAAATTAGAATGTGAAATAGTAAGCCTGAGAAAGGAACTTGAGAAAGTAAAAACTCTAAATCTTGGATTTCCTAAGGGAAACACTCTCCTCTTGTTAACATAGGTCTTGGATACATTGGTGAATCTTCTCAGTCAGAAAAATCCTTAGCTACAAGCTATCTAAACTTAGCACAAGCCAGTCAACAAAGTTTCATCACTCACCAGAAGAACAAAGACAATTCTCACGTAAAGCATGATCATCAAAATTCAATAATGAATAATAATAGAAGCATCAGAAAAAAGGTAAACAATGCTCGAAGGTTCTATGATTGTAAACATTTCTTCTTTAATGGACAATGTTTCTCATGTCATAATTTTGGCCACAAAGTTGCTCAATGTGTTGCATACAAAACCATCATGAACAAAGAAGCAAGAAAACAAGGAAACGAGACAGGAACAAACAAGAATAATTATAAAAAAAATTATTCTCTTCGAGATGAAATTGATTTTTTTTTTGCAGTAACTTTGGACATGATGAATCTGAATGCAAGAGAGAACTACAGTGAAAAGAGAAAATATCCACAAATTATAAGGTATGCAGAAGGAAGGACTTACAATTCGAAAGTTGCGGCATAGATTTGTTTGCATAAGGAGGAGAAAATCAATTGTACATTGATAGCGAATGTTCAAAACACATGATAGGTGATAAAGAAAAATATATTTTATACAATTCTTTAGAAAAAGAAAAGAATGCCACTTTTGGAAATGACACTCGTGTTGTAATTAAGGGTAAGGGATCTATTTTTCTAAAAGAAAAGGTTAAAGCCAATAATGGTATGTATGTTTATGGATTAAATCATAAGTGGTTGAGTGTAAGCCAAATGTGTAACCAAGGAAATGAAGTTGTCTTTTGATTAAAACAATGTATGTTCTGTGAACTTGACACAAGAAAAACCATAATAAAAGGAACAAAAACACCAAGCAAATTGTATATATTGAAAGGAGGCCGAGAAAAATGTTACTTAGGAAAATGTGTAGAAAACTCGTTATGGCATAAAATATTGAGACATTTGAGCTTTTCTCAAATAAGAAAATCAAGCAGGCTCAAATTTATTCGTGATTTTCCTAGCATCACTTTACCAGAAAGTACCATATGTAATTCATGACAATTTGGTAAGAAAACTAGAGTACAATTTAATGTCAAATAAGGATCAACAAGTAAGCCTCTTGAACTTATACATACTGATGTGTGTGGAACTATAAGGAAAACTTCACCACATGGAGAACAATACTATATATTATTCATTGATTACTTTTGTAGGATATGTTCGATGGGTTTATTGGAACACAAAGATGAAGAATTTGAAAATTTTAAGGTCTTTAAATATTTAGTTGAAAATGAATTAGATGTAAAAATTAGATGCCTTAGATCAGACTGAGGATTACAATACATGTCAAATGAATTCTTTGATTTCCGTGAACAATATGGCATAAAAAGACAATTATATATAACTAGAACTCTGCAACAAAATGGTGTGGCAAAAAGAATGAATATAACAATTCAACAAACGGATCGAGCTATGCTTGATGAATCTGGGACTCCTGATACCTTTTGGGGTGAGGCTGCACATACCACAGTAAATATTCTCAACAAGGCTCATGTTTGTGTGAATAGTGATAAAACTCCTTATGAACTCTCGTATGGTAATACTCCCATGGTGAAGCATTTTAAAGTTTTTGGAAGAATTTTTTTTATCAAAAACAATGATGAAAAACTTGGTAATCTTGATCCTAGAGTAGATGAAGGAATACTTCTTGGTTTCTCTTCTATAAGTAAAGCATACAAATTCTACAATAAGAGATTTCAGAATATTGTTGAATGTATTGATGTTGTGATTGATGAAACACATCTAGCTCCCAAAAGGGAGATAACAACAAATGAGGATGATGATGATGATTAATGCTTTCCAAATTCATATAAAAATGACTTAGAAGAAGAACCTAATGAAGCATGAAAAGAAAATACATCAGAAAGAGAAAAGGATCCATCTAGATATGTCAAAAAGAATCATCTAGAATCTCAAATTTTGGGTGAAAAGGAATCATGGGTACAAACGAGAAGAACACTTGTGGGATCTCCTAGTTACCTAGAATTATTATCCACCATTGAACCTCAAAATTTAAATCAATCTAGTACATATGAGTGTTAGATTAAGGGAATGAATGAAGAACTTGATCAAATTAAAAATAATAATGCTTGTGAATTGTTTCCCAGACCTCATGATAAAAATGTTATTGGAACAAAGTGGATATTAAAAAATAAGTTAAATAAAATTGGAGAAGTAATTAGAAACAAATCTAGACTTGTTTGTAAAGGCTATGCTCAACACAGAGGCATAGAATTTGAAGAAACATTTGCACCAGTAGCCACACTTGAAGCCATAAGAATGTTTCTTGCATTTTCAAGTTTTTAACATTTCAAATTTTATCAAATGGGTGTTAAAAATGCCTTCCTTAATGGAGATGTGGAAGAATAAGTTTATATAGAACAACCAAAAGGATTCATTCTTGGAAATGATGAAAAACTTGTTTGCAAACTAAAATAAGGCTCTATATGGGCTAAAACAAGCTCCACGGGCATGGTTCTATCGTCTTGAAAAATATCTTCAACAATAAGGCTTCACAAAAGGATCTGCACACAGGAACCTGTACAAAAAAAAAATAAGGATTAAAAAATGTTAATTATTGTTGTTTACATTGATGACATCATCTTTGGGAGTAATGAATAATACATTAGTCATGAATTTTCCTCTATTATGCAGTAGTAATTTGAAATTTCCTTACTTGGGGAACTAACATATTTTCTTGGTTTACAAGTGCAACAAGAAAAACACAGAATCTTTCTCTCTTAAAAAAAATATCTCAAGTAGATTCTGAAGAAGTATGGGATGGAAGACTACAAACGTGTGTGCACTCAAATGATGAAAGGATGTAACGTGAGTTCTCATGATGATTCTCCTATGGTAATCCAACTAGAGTATGGATCTATGATTGTAATTCTTCTTTATCTAATAGGTACTAGATGAGATATCATGCATGCAGTTGGGATTGTTGACGATTCCAAGCCAATACTAAGGAATGACATCTTGAGGTAGTAAAAATAATATTCAAATATCTCCAAGGAACTCAAGACTTTGTTCTATGGTATCCCAAAAGTGTTGATATTAATATTCATGCTTACACAAATGCAGACTCAGCTAGAAACATTGATGACTGGAAAAACACTAGTGGAGGTTCATTTTATATGGGGCCTCGTTAGTATCCTCATTTAGCAAGGAAGAAAGTTCCATTGCTTTATCTACAACAGAAGAAAAATATGTGGCTATTGCATCATATTGCACACAACTTCTTTGGATGATGCAACCATTACAAGACATTCAAATTAAATTTTCTCCTCCCATTTCCATTCTATGTGATAATACAAGTGCTATTAGCTTCTAAAAAATTCTTGTTCTGCATTCCAAAAACAAACATATTCATATCAAGTATCATTTTTTACGAGAACAAGTGCTTTACCAAAATGTTAAATTGGATTATGTTCCCTCCAAAGAACAAGTTTCTCACATATTTACTAAAACTCTTCCGATAGAAGCATTTGAATATCTCAGAAAGAAACTAGGAGTTGTCTCTGCCTAATTTTGTTGCAAAACTTATCTGGTCTATTTTTTAGATGAAATTTCAAAAGATTAAATTTGGTACATAGGTTTCTTGACGCATAGTCATGTATATACGTGATTCTATTTTCATAAAGTCGTGTATGGATGTTTCTATCATAAAATCAGTGGGTCATCCTCCAGAATTTTTTTTTTATGTTAATGACAAATATGGTTTCACTCTATTGCTTAGGTTTTCATGGGTACAGTCCATGGTTCTGTTTTTCAAATTACATTTCCTTCTTTGATAGTTATCTATTTGATAAAAATGCTTTGATGAATTGGTTGTTGAAAATGTTCAAGATCCACAAGTTTAGGGGGAGTATTAGCCTTGCTCAGTATAATTCATTTTTGGAATTATGTTGATTGCTGAAGTATGTTTGATGATCTCTCTCTATTGAGGTCCTTTGATCTTGTTTATAAAGTCATTTGATGTAAGGGTCATGTTAAGACTTATGATTTAGAGGTTTTCATGTTGTCTCATATATCGATTTTTTAAAATATATGAACCCACTTGGTTCGGTAGTTGAGTCAAATATGTAACGCCACTTGGTTGGGAGAATGATCTAAGAATGAGTCCTTGGTGATAGGAAAGGTCATAGAGTTATGTATCTCATTGAAAAGTCATTTGAAGATTCATCATATGTTCAAGGCAAGTATGGTCTCTATATTGCAGCGCATATCTTAGCATTTGTCCACCCTTTTCCTTTGATGTCAAAGGAGGAGAGTAATTTGGTGTTTGGTGTTACAATAATGCTTATGATTATGTGTCTAAAGGTTGTGATGACCAAACACATGACGGTTGCCATCAAGTACAAAGGGGGAGATTGTTGTCATTATGATTGCATGAGTTTTCCTTGATGGAAACCCACTTGTAAAAGACCCAATATATTGGTTCATGATAAAGCTTAGATGTGGCACAATGATGGAACAAAATGTCAGAGTGATGGGTCAAAAGTTCTACATATAAGAATCAGAAGGTGACAAAGTTCACCTTTAAGGAACTATACGTGAGATGGTCAAGGAAAAGTCATGTATACACGCAAGTAAGAAGAAGAAAAGTCATGTATGTTCTTGCGCACTAAGTTCATGATATGAGGGGTCCTTACCATGGTATTAGCCCACAATATTGAGTGTAGTAACGATTGATTAATCGCGTCCAAAAATACCATCGACGCTTGTGTGGTTTTGGTTCATGGTATTGGCTAAGCCTCACACTATATAAGGAGGTGAAGATCATCGTGTTAAAGGTGAGCATGAGTATGAGAATTAAATTAATACTTCAATTTGAAGCATATCTGCATGGAATGGTTTATAATCAATAGTTCGATTCGATATTTTGATGCACTCATGAATACAATAATGGATCGGGCGTTGTAGAAAATCACTATGTATTTGCATGATCTGTTTATGATTTGTTTAAATATGTGGTCTCATGCATGATTGCTGAAGTAAAGGGTATGATCTAAGTGAATTTGCAGTTTGAAGTATTGCATAGTCTTTCAATATTTACGTATCTATATGCATGTTAGTCATGCTGAAGGCATACATACACGCGGGTATGGCTTTGCAAAGGAGTGTATGGAAGCTATGGTTCTTTTTAATAATACTGAAGGAAATGTTTCATGAGTTTTGTTGTTTTTCTCTTCTGTGTCAATAATGTCTTCACACACACACACAGACACACACACACACATATATATATGGGTTATTTGAATACTCGTTATGTTGTTGGTTTTTTGGGTATAAATATCAGTGATTGGTTGATTGAATATGATGAATGTTGCTCACTATATAAGGGTTATGTAAATCTGAAAAAATGTGTCTCAATATCTCTGATATGTTCAGAGTGTGCTAAGACCTCTAATCTCAAAATATAAATATATATACGCAGGTTCCTCTAGAGAAAAGCGCGCATACACGTGATTTGTATTTAATAAACTTGCATATACATTTGTTTTGTGAAGATTAGGGTTGCAGTTGATTCAGTATATTGATGCAGAAGTATGGATTTAATTCTATGGTATCATTACAGTGATATCACTGATCTATTCAAATTTGGCTGATGGTTATTTATGTACAAGTTGTGTTGAAGTAAAGCTATTTTATCTAGTGTGAAAACTTATGGAAAGTTGTGTGCAGTGGTTTTCAGGGTGGCTTCACTATGGAAGTCAAAGCTTCCTGCGAGCAGAAGCTCATGATGAGAGCACGAGGTTGAAGCTCCCTTCCAATGGTGGCTATTAAACGAGATGAGGGGGTTGGAGCTTCCTTCAAGTAGCAACTCCATCACGAGAGAAGGTTGGAGCCTTCTGCACGTGGATGCTTGTGTGCTGGTATGAGTGTGCACTAGTAGAAGAATGTAAGCAGTTTGAAATATAATAAATATCATGAGCAATGGTTTTCTCGCGAGTAGGGTTTCCACCTTAAAATCATGGTTTTCATGTGTGTTGCTTTTTTGTTATGATTCTTTTCTTACTTAACATGCTTATTTCTTACTAGATGTATGATAAATAAATGACGCACTCCGCTACGTAAATTTTCTGAAGTTTTATCTGAATAATACGTTTACTCGCCATACAGAGGTTTCCTTAAAGAAAGCCATGTGCATACGCTAGTTATACTAACTAAATCAACGTATAGAAATCAGTTAAGAAAAGAAAAGACTGTGTGAGTTTTAAATACGGATTCACCCCCCACCCTCTGTGTATTTTTCCCAACAAAAGAAACTCAATTGAGGAGCTAAACAAAGAACATATAGACTGGTGTCAAAATTTTTAGAATGAAGTAACTTATACAAACATTTGAATATCAAGAAAATGGGCTAAAAGAAGATATTCTAAAATCGAATGAGCAAGTAGAAGAATGAATAAGGGTCAAAGAAGGTTTGAAAATGTAGTGCCAAAGATTGGAGGTTGAGGTAAAAATTTTAAAAGGTAAATTAGATTAAAAGGATAAACACTTCATCTTTCGAGATAGTACTAATATTCTCGATAATATTGTTTGTAGTAAAATGTCTCCCTCCATTAAATTTGGTCTTTGTTTTCAAAGATAATCTAGTCCATAAGACACTGCAAAATATTGAAAGGATATCAATGAAAAACATGAAGTGTTTAAAGAGACAAAAGGTCAAGAGATAGTCATGAATAAGAAATCATTAGCATCTAACATCTAAATATATAAGTTTAAATATATTCTCTCATGTGATCAATAATTTTGAATACTTTATATGTCATAACTATGGACATGTTGCACCGAGGTTGTCTCGGTGGGAGACACATAGACACTACACATAAATATCATCAAGTGTTGATGATAGAAAGAGCATGCCATGATGTGTTTTTCATTTAGGATCTAGAGCCATTTCATGGGCCTCCAATAAGGAGGTGATAGTGTAAATGTCAAGAGGAGAAGCTCAATATATCGTGGCAACAACAACATTGTTTCAAGGACTTTGGATGAGAATAATGTTGAGGGATTTATGCCGTGAGCAATAAAACAACAACTATTTTATGTCACAAGAGTTCCACAATTGCAATATCAAAGAATTACGTTTTTAACAAGAGGACCAACCACATTTATACTAAATATGATTTTATAAGAGAGTTGGTTTACAATGGTAACATTGTGTTGGAAAATTAATCTCAACGACAACTTTAAATATACTCACAAGAGTGGTCGAGTAGATATTTTGCAAGTTTCTCAAGTTGCCAATTTAGTTTGCACGGTGAAAGGACTTACCTTAAATGAAATTCTAACTACTAATACAAATACAACATTCCCTAACACATTGAGTAATTAAAGTGAAATAACCTTTTAATCCAAAGTTGGTAAAAATGTATAGTGACACATTAATTCCTCAACTAATATGTGTAATGGGCAACATAGAAAAATATTCTTCTACAATATCTTGTGTTTTAATGTGTTTTTTCATGAATAAATGTCTTAGAAACGTATGTTTAGATAAAACAAGCATGTAGAAGTAGTTTGCATAGTGGCCGATGTATGTAGAACTATTTTGCATAGTGGCCCATGTAAGTGTGAGAAGTGATAGAAATGTATGTTTAGATAAAGTAGGCATGTAGAAGTATTTTACATAGTGGCCCATGTAAGTGTGAGAACTAAGAAAATCCTTAAGCAAGTGTGAGAAGCGAGAAAACTGCTTAAGTGTGAGAAGTGAGAAAATCCTAGAGTTAGGGGCATAAAAAAAATTACTTGGTAAAGAGGCTAAGGGTCCACATGAATGTATATCTTGTGTTTTGAAGTTATAATCTATAGTTTGGAATGTTAACCACACTGAGTTACTCTGTTATGAAAATTGGTTTTGTTGGGTGTGGAATCTGATTATCTTGTTTATTTTATATCATAGCATTGGACCCCTGTACCTTAATGTGGGTGGCAATGCCACCCATAATTAAACGATGCCTGGGTGTCTAGGGGGGGTGGCTGGGACTTCATGGAGCCCCCCCTGGTGGGGGGTTTCGGGGGTAGCGCCCCCGAAGCTAAAAACAGATGTAAAATTGCCTTGTAAAAGTATAGTAATTTCTAGTCAATCTGGGCCATTCATGAGGCAGATGATCTGATGATAGAAGTTATGTTTAGTTTAGGGTTTTTTGCCCTAGAAGGCACCCCCTCGCTTGTATGAGGGTATTGTATTGCGGTTGTGTATGGTATGTGTATTCTCAGAGCGAGAAACATAGAGCGAGACTATGAGAGAGAACAGAGGATATTACAGTGGATCTACTATAGGTTGTGTCTCTTCATTTTGCTGGATAATAGAAAGGAAGGACTCGCTGTTCGGGGTGGACATAGCCTAAACTGTTGAAATGTTAATTTCAACTGCCCTTGTATAGAGCCGCTTTCCAAAACTAGTTTGACTACTCTGCCACAGAGACACTTACTATTTTGTTGAACAGTCAATGTTAAAAACCTTACAGTTCTTTCAAACTGAAAACAGAGCTTTCATATTGTAAACAAAGTTTTTTTTTTTTTTTGGTACATGGGAGTTTATTTTGTTTGAATACCAACGATCCCCACTTGCCAAGTCAGGAGGACACACGGTAGCATATCATTCAATCAGGTTATTTTGGAGGCAAGTTTTCAAACGAAGTTTTGGACCCGAAGATTTTATAAGGTGCATTGCATAACGATTTCGGGTTTTATTTTGGGCCTGTACCCAAAGGGCATTTTCAGACCCGAAAAGTTATAGGCGGAGGTTGATAAACGTTTTTGGGTAACAAAACCCGCCTACGTCAGTAGCCCGAAATGTAATGCAAAATTTTGTTGCATTACGGTTTATTTGGCATTTTGAAGTCTGACGGAAAGGTTGCAAAGAGTTTGTTTTATGTTTTGATTAATAGTTTTTGTTATAATGTTTTTACACAACACAAAAAAGGTTTTTACCTTTGGAAATCTTATGTATAACATATGCGCCAATTTTGTAATGGTGGGCCCGAAAGGGCATTATATAGTTTTAGTTTTTAAGTTTATTTTTATTATAGTTGTTTTATGTTTGAAATATATGTTGTGTCATATATAAACGAAAAGGCCCGAGAGGCAGAAAAATGTAATGTAATTTGATATACATAGCAGAGTGTACTTTTGAAAAACAGAGTGAGCCCGAAGGCTATTGTAGTAAAAAAAACATACTGTGTTTACAGAGCACTGTATGTGCTATTTTTTAAGAGACAGACAGAGTTTTTGTAAAAAGGCACAGAGTGCATTTTGTATGTGAGACAGAGTGAAGTGTTTTAAGAACTGCGTTTGTAGTAGTCTATGTGTATTCCCTCTGCGAGAGGAAGTCCTTTTTTGTAATAGTTTTTACAATGAATGGAATAAAATTTTTCAAGTGTGCAAACTCTCTCTACGTGTGAAGCAAATTTTTGTTTTAATTCTCTGTGTTTAGAGGAGAGTATTATTCTCTCTGTATTGTTCTGGAATTCTCAGAAATTCCAACATGGTATCAGAGCTAGTCTAGGCTCTTTGAAGGTGTCAAAGAAACTGAAGGAAAGATTTTTTGTTGCAGCAGCTTCTCCAGCAGAGTGAAGGCTCAGTCAAAAATAATCCAAGGTATTCTCAATACATATTTTTGTGTTACTATTTGAAGACAGTCAGTTTATTTTATAAATACACAATCAAGTGTTTGAAGCATAGTTCAGAGTGCAAGCATGGCAGGAGCCAGCACAAGCATGAGTATTGGCAATGCTCATCTCTCACAATTTAATGGGAAAAACTATGATTATTGGGTAATCACTATGAGAGCCCTGTTTGCCTCTTAAGACTTATGGGAATTTGTTAAGGATGGTTTTGAAGAACCAATAGATGAAAATGAGTTTAATGCATTAACACAAGTAGAGAAGGACTTGTTCAAGAGAAAT
>JAXQQM020061215.1:0-48374 GCA_034641835.2 Pinus albicaulis | reverse complement strand
TATACAAGAAAATAACAAAATAGCAATTGAGACTTCAAACCTTCTTCTTTTTTTTTTGTGTATTTTTTTCTTAAATTTATAATATGTAAGTATATTAGAGTTGTTTAACAAGAACATTTTCGAATGTCATTTCAACAGTATGCTGGAATATTAAATACTAAATTGATTATATCATATTTTAAAATAATCTAATTAATAGATGAGATGATATTTTAATTTACAAAAATTGAGTGTGTCAAAGACACATTTATGCATGCAAAAATTTATAAAAAACAATAATCAAATCATTTAATTAGTTAAAATAAAATTGAAAATATTATATGTAAGCCAGAAAAAAATGAATGAAAATGGGGAAGTATATATGCTAAAAATTCAAATGAGATATATTTATGTGCAATGAGACATCTTTACCAGAAAATATTATTCATGTTTTATCAACGCAGGTTTCAACCCTAGCAATAATCACAAAGCAAATGGACAAACGGGCATTTATACTTGTGAATAAACAGAGTTCAAATATTTGATATGGGAATTATTGAAGGTTTTATCTTACATTGTAAAATAATATTAATAATCTATATTTCTTTTAAAAACAATGAATACTTTTTTATTAAATCTGCCCTTGGACACAACGAGGATTTACAATTTAGTGACATCAATAGACTTCAATTTCAGCACTTGTAGACAACCAAGCCATGCCCAATCGTGAGTATTTATTTTCATCTTCAATATGAAACACCAAAACTGTATAAATACATAAAAACATATAATACAATTTCATGGAACACATTACTTCATTATACCAACCAAAAAAAAATCTTAAATTTGTTCTTTGTACAATCACCATGGTTTTAGTTTATTATTCAATTTCAAACCCAAAAAAAAATTATTAAAGTTTTGACCATATATTACTTTTTACAATTTCACAACTATTGTTGATTTATATATATATATATACTTACCATTTGACAGAAATCTGTATTTGTTGTCTAATTCATTTTCGTTTTTCCTTTCTTGCTTTATTTTCAAAAAACAATGTATAAAAAAATAACAAAAATACTCATAGAACATGGAAGTTAAAATCCGTTTTGTGTATTTATTTCATGCACATCTTAACCATCCATCCAATTGTGAGAATATGTACATTGGATCCTCAGATTTATTTGTATCGTTTATCTTAAAATCTCAACAAAATTAAATGTTATGGTTTCCGAATTAAATTATTTGCCCAAATATGGTAGATAAAGTAGCAAGAATATAACCACCTTTGGTTTACCAGAAGCCAGCCACCTTCAATGTCTCACAGAATCAAATTTCATATCCACCTAAATAGCCATCGGGGCACTGTATCTACTTTTTCATTTGCATTGTGGATGATATATTTAGAAAACCCATATGGTGAACAAAAGATGAAACAGGAAATTATTTGAACAGTACTAAAAAATTTAGCTTTCATTGTAACAAAGCATTTATTTATCCCACTGCTACAGCCAACAGAGATGGCCTTTTAGAGCTTGGAAATGGTTTGATTTCCCCTTGAAAAGGAATTGCTATAATAGAGTGTTTTGCAATTTATCATTCACAACGTGTGTATGCTGATATAATTATGTAATGTGTCAGTCCTGTATTCACAAGATGCTACCATGGATAACAAGATAGGTTGCTACAAAGCCATATGATCAGAAATCTCTATTTTCTTTTGTTTCCAAGGAGGACTAGATCAATAAACACTCAAATAGCACCAAAAATCCACTCAGCGATCCTTTGCAGCCACCATTCTTGAATAACAATTGCTGTCATTGCTTCACGCATAAAGCTAAAGGTAAGGAAAATTGACCACACATAGTGGTTAATTCTCCAGAGATAATAATTGATCTTCGTTCATATTTTGCAACAAGTGTTCAGTTTTCCAAAAGACTAAATCTGTATCAATTGCAAAATGTTACATGAGTGTTGAGTTCTCCAAAAAAATTGCTCTACGTCTGCTCAGTATGTAGATACTACCCAGTGCTCTGTCATGTGGACAGATGGACAAACTGCACAAACCTGTTTATGGTGGATCTGCATCTAGATTTTGCAACAAGTGTTCAGTTTTCCAAAAGACTAATATGTATCAATTGAACAATATTACAGAGTGTTCAGTTTTCTAAAAAACTAATCTCTATCAATTGAACAATATTACAGTGTTTAGTTCACCGAAAAAAACTGCTCTGTATGTGGATGGATCTGTCATGTGGACAGATGGATAAACTACACAGACTTGCTTATGGTCTATGGGTATGATCATCAGAAAAAAAATTATGAAATTTGTAACCCCACTCCCACAAAAGAAAGGTCGGTAATAACACTGCAAACATCCAGAAAGTTTTGAAATGACACTGCCTAACATCAAGAAGAGGATTGCAATCAGAAAGGTTTAAAATAACACTACCAACATCAAGAGGAGGATGGAAATGAGAAAGATAAGGATTGCAATCATCCCCATATACACTTTTAATTCCATGGAAATGACAGCATGTATCACCATTTCATATTTACAATGAAACCAAGGGCAGAGAGAAAGCCATTGCAGTGGCACTTATTAAATTGAATAAACTTGTTGCAGTGGCACTCGTTAAATGAGTGAACACTATTAATATCAATAATTTATAAAAAATAAAATTAAAGACACTCTGGAATATTCATTCATCCCACACATTTACACATGCATAAAATTCATGATTGAGAAACACCGCAAATTATTGAAGAGGAGCCACTTTTTACAAAAATATAAGTGGCTGTGGAAAATTTTCAAAAGAAGCAGGCATATGGACAAGACACTATAAAAAAAAAAAACATAGTAGAAACAACTAGGAAAATAATAACAATAATACTTCTTCCTCTCGCTCTCAAAGGATTCACAAACAAAACCTCCCTCACTTGAACCAGAAAAACCTATATGACCCATATTAACTAAAATACCTAGCTAGTATGGACCCTGCAGTGCCAAAGACATAATGAGAAACCGATCCTGATCCTGACCCTGACACTCTCATAAAAAAAAACCCTTATGCTCTTCCATTATCAAATATCACCCTTCTAATCGGCAATATAATCAAAACAGAAAAATGCAAGTAATATGTAAATCCGAATGACATAAGAACCATTGAAGCTGGCCATATAATCTATGTTTCTGGAGGCATTGTAACAACACTTTTAACAGTTCGACCACTTCGACAAATAAAACATCAAAGAGAGGCATAAATGAAGTGTAATTTTCGGAGGAATCATCTAATAAAGCATCACAGCCAAGCCATTGAGTAAGAGACAAACCTCGGTTAAATACCCTAGGCCGCCATTAATGGCCTTCTTTTCATATCCCGGTGGTGGAAACAGGAGGCAGCGCGACATTTGAATTGATTGGATTATATTAAATGGGTATCAACCTCCTTCGAAATCCACTGAGATTCCTGTTGGATCTTTCACTGCGTCTCCCAAGAGGGCTGCTGCACAGCAGAGTTTTTACAAGGAAACGTAAATATGCATGTCTCAAGAGGAAAAATCAATAAGGAAATCAATAAGGTTTTTGAGAATCAAGAAGGAATCTGTTTTTACTGGTTTAGTTTACTTCAATGCTCCGAGATCTCAGAACTCTCATCAGTTTAAATTGTTTGAAAACGCAAACCCAAATCCCTGCTTCTCAATGGTACGCTCACTTGCTGCAACAATTCATCAATCTAAAAAAATGTTCAGTTGGGCAATTCATAAAACACCATAAAACTGCCGTAAAATCGTCTATACTTTTGAAGAGCTTGAACTTTGGTCAAGCTCTTTGATTCCTTCAAGGCCGATTCCACTGCATGGAGAAGGATCTTCTTCACCTCTAACTTCTCTTCTTTCGCTCTGTGACCCTTGGGAACCAAGCAGTACTCTTCAGTCAATTGAATACATTCCTGTAAATTATCAGGCGATACAAAATCAAGAGCAACTTTTATACATGACTTGAGGTTTCGAACTTGATGAGGGCACCCAACTGGAATGAAAACTGCCTCGCCAAGATGTTGTTCAAATGTCCATGCTTCTACTCCATATTCCTCTTTCAGCCTTCTCTTATGCTCAGCGCAAAGGTAAATCGTCTGATCATGAATAAGATGAATAACCTCTTTAAGACACTTACTGTCAAGGTGCCTAAATTCTCTATGGTGTTTCTCCATATAAGCATGTAATTTGGGTACATCCTCTCTTCGAAATATATCCCTAAGAGCGCCTCCAAAATCAGAGCTTTTGTTTCACATCTCCCCTGAAACCTGTGGCAGCCCATCTTTTCTTCTGTATTCTGTTCTCACTTTATCTATTTGCTCCTGTTGGAAGTCTGAGAACTCGACCTCGGCTGTATGCATTATAACATTGACAGCATCAGACATGTCAATGTGGAACTTAGTGACTGAATCCCCTCTAACAAGTTCTTCCCTGGTGCCATAAGCTATGTACGTTTTGGGTCCTAAATCAGTTCTCGGGCAGCCTGGTGGAAGCCTTGTGGCGAGATTTAGAATCCCAATTTCAGGATGGGTGTACTCCTTGAAGGGTAAGGCACAGATAAATTCAACACCATATCGTGGTAGACGCTCCTCGAATAAATTTGCTGGAGGCCAATATTTCAACTTTAACATCTTGGGCCACTGATTAGTGTGGCACCTTCCATTTAAATAACCATTAAAAAACTGATGTATATTGATCTCAACCGAAAACCAATCCAGTAATCAATGGCAAAGAAAAAGAAAATAAAATTTTATCGTTAAATAAAATAAAAAGAAAATAAAACCGCTTTGAGATACATTAATTCGAACTTTAACCCATTCAACTAACCTGTACAGTACAAGCTCTGTGACAGTCAATGAAGGTGGCTCTTGTTGGGCAGCTGCATCACGGTCGGCAACAAGCCTATTTAACTGTTGATCGACTGCTGCAGGAAGAAGGTGAGGATGCTCTTTCATGAGCTGAGAAAGAAATTGGCCCGTAGGCAACTCCAATTGAAGCGAATCAATTGGTTGAGCATGAACTTACACAGTTGGCAGAGCTAATAACGGGAATATAATGGTGAACAAAGTAGGCCAGAATGAATGAGCACCAGTTTTGGGCGGAGGTGGTTAGTTACCCCAGCAGAGCTTGACCATTGATGAAGCATCTGCAAAAGGAACTGTTGATAATGCAGAGATAGTCGCACATGTGAAGGATGACCAGTCTCATTTTTTTAAACCAAGAACAGGTGTTTTCTTCACATAAAAAGTGTTGACGATAAAAAAAAGTGATCTCTTTCATAAGATGAGGCCTATCGGCTTAAATATACTGTTTAGGCTCGCTAGTCTCCTAAATAGCTAAATGATATATATAATCAAAATTTGCGAGAACTTAATGGTGAAAAATAATGTTATAATACAAATTTTTATATATAATATATTGTCTTCCTAAATGGCTAAATGATATATAGAGAGCGTATAACAAGCTAAGTAATGTAATTTTTAAAAATATTTACTATCTTAAAAGTAATAATATAAATAAGAAAAACTTTATAAATGATTTGAATAATATTAATTTTTAAAATTAAGTTTTATCAACATGTTAAATTTATTTAATTTTAATATAATAATATAAAAAAATTAATAATAATATAATTAATTTTAATATATCAAATTTATTTTTAATAAAAGGAGTAGGGGTCAGAATTCGATGAAAAAATTTGACGTAAAATCTTGGTTTTTGTTATTTAAATTGATTTTTTTTGACTCTATATATGGATTCAACACCCTCAAAAACCCCTAGGGCACTTCGATTGTGCAAGGTTAGCAATCAAACTTCTCTTTTCAATAAATTCAGGCCGGATTTTAGAGAAATTACATCAGAAAAAACCATCGTAAAAGCCTTCAAAAAGTCACACTAAAGACTACTCGTTAATAAACTTATAGAATTATAGGTATATTTATTAAATGCATGAGTTAGATTTAATATTAACATACGTTTTTTACCAATAATTTTAATTTTTTTGAATAATGAATAATTATTTTATGGCTTATTCTAGTACAATATGTGTGTGTGTGTTTTTTAAATTATTGTAATTTTTTGTTTTTTTTAATGCACTTTTATTTTGAGTGCCATGTTGTTGTTTTTTATTATTATTATTTTATTTTGTTAATAGAAATTTTTATTTTGAGTTTTCTTATTACTCGTTCTCATGCCCTTTTTATTTAAAAGGGAATTAAAATTGCAACTAGTTTAAAGTTTTTTAAAGGTTTATTATTATTATTTTAGGAGATTTAGTTGGCTAGAAACTTTGGTTTCTTTTAAAAGATTTCGTCTCCATATTAGTAATGTGCTTCTTGAAGTTTTTTCATTCATAGAAGCTTCAAATAGATAAAGGGTATAAAACTTAGTAAGGTTGTTGTAAATGAGATTATAGACAAGCATACTTTGTTGGATCCTCATATTGTGAATTACTAATAGGAATAGGTCATGGGGCAAAGGGGAATACTGTATTTATTTGATTTCACTTTCTCAAATTTAAAGTTGGTTTGTGTATGAGTCATAATAACAATGTTCAACCATTGGCTTTAAAGCTAGCCTTTATGTTGAAAGTTATGGAAATAATTTCCATTACTTCAAGTGATTACATCATTTCATGGTTTCTTTCAAAACCTTGTTGGACTCACTCTTACTAGATTTATTGGTCAGCGGGTGCATGCACAAGTACATGATATATTTCCAGAAAGAGAACAATCTACAATAACCGACAGTCATTTCCAAAAGACAAACATCACAAAAAAATGGTCGAAACATGTTAGTTATCATTAGAATTTATTGGGACTAGATGTTCTAGAGTTGAGCCTAAAGGAGACGGGGGTTTCAACTCACAATGGATGTGACTCTCCATGCGAACAATCCTAGTTTCCAACCAGTCTAGTTGCTCCTAAAAACGCCTTTTCCCTCACCAAAGACTCACCATTTTGTCATGTGTTTCCCACAATTTTCATTGTAGGTGGTTCATGAAGTAAAGGATGTCATTATGGTCATCTTGGTGTGCCCGGTTAAGCTGGATCGACGAATTTTGCAGTTGTTGAAGTATATGAACAATGTCATCTTGAGAGGGAGAACTACCAACTAGAGGAAGGAGGAAGGGAAACCACGGATCCATTGTCTCACCATGTCCCTGCTCTTGAGGCAGTTGGCGACATTGGACTCTTCTCATATTTAGCCCGTGATTCCTCCTCCTACTTGGTGAATTCCAATTCTTCCTTTTCCCGGGGTCCTCTTGAGCCCAAAGAGTCCTTACATCAAAAAAATCTTGAACCTAGCGATGTGGTCGTGTGTATGCCCACGAACAAGAGAGTGTGAAAGCTTCCCACGACCCCCACCACACACTGTGCAGTTCATCTGGGTTTTTCCTAACCACCTCAGGGATATCGAAAATATAAATCAAATCCATCACCCTATACTTGTATGCCACTTTGAGCCTAGATAAAAGGAGTCCCCCACACCACTTCACATTGAATGATTCTTTATCCTTTTTCTTGCGTTTACCAGTCAGATTTTTTAGGGTGGGTCTAAAAATATGCCATAGCCACGCAATACAGACACCCTTCCCCAATTTATTTAGCAAGGGCATGATAAAAAACCTTATTTCAAGTGGAAATGTTGAAACACCACACCCAGGTTTCCAAATATGATACATAATCAAAACAACCAAAGAAGAAAAATAAACAAAATAAGGGTATTTGAGTCTAGTGTGAACTACTGTTATGAATATTTTATTAATTATTAGTTAGATATAGTTATAGTAGGTTTATTAACTGAAAGGGCATGATCCAAAGATCATGCCTCTTCGCCAAGGGACACGTTGAGGCTATTTAAAGCCTAGGCGATCCCTCATTGTAATCATCTCATCTTTTCATCATTAATAATATATATTTATCAGTTTTACCAGAGTTTTTACACTCCATTGGTATCAGAGCCATCGCTCTTTGGATCTGTGTGATCACCCAGGAACTGCAATTCCAGAATTGTAGATTTTTAATCAGATTTTCTCAAGATCATAGACAAGACAAGAACAACAGAAAACCGAGAAGGACATTGAGTTATCGGAAAGGGTTACGTTCCGCTGCCCTTGCCTTGTATTTTCTCCGCAATCACATTTAGTCCATTACCCTCACTTTTCCGCTGCTGCTAATCTATACGCCCCCATCCTCCATTGCCATCCCACTATTCCTCCCTCTCCCGTCATTCCTTCTGTTGTCACTTCCGCCCCCTCTTCCGCCTCTCTCCGCTCTGTCATTCCGCTGCAAAATTCTCAGTCGTCTCTCTTTCCGCCGTTGTTATCCATTCTCTTCTCCCCACTGTTCGACTGCCACTGTGCCATCGTGCCCCGTGCACCGTCGACCCACCAGGTGACCACTCTTTCAACACTGTCATCGACCATTCCCATCACGATTTCCCTGAGCTACATCCGCGGTCATTACCTGTCCCTTCCATTCAGTGCAATAGTTACCATATAAACTCGAATATCATAAACCCCGATCTGTAAACTTCATTTCCGCTGCCGGTTAACAACTCGATTTGCTTAAAAAAAAATCGTGGAAACATTTCTGAACAGTGTTATATAAAACGACGTGTCTTTTTAAATTGGAACGATATTATAAATCAATCGGTTGGTTTTTTTGAAACGGTGTGTTAAATCGGAACGACATTTTTTTTTAATTATATAAAATATATATTATATAGTTAAATTAATAATTATATATATATATATATATATTTTGTAATTATATATATAACAATTATATAATTAAATTATATATATTATATAATTTTTAATTAAAAATTATATATATATATATATAATAATTATATAGTTTTAAAAAAAAATTATTATTAATTAATTAATTAATTAAATAATAATTAATTAATTAATTCAAAAAAAAAATTAATTAATTAATTAATTAATTTTAAAAGAAAAAAGAGGAGAAACTGGCAGAAAGATATTCCCCGCCTCATACACGCTCGATGTCTTTGTCAATGTCGATGGCAGAATTCCAGAAGAAATTAGGAGATCTTGAGAAGCAAATCACTAACAATTCCGAAGAATTCGGAAAAAGATTAGTCAATCTGGAAGGTACAGTTTCAGGGCACTCCAACGACATAAAAAAAATCAATGATACAACAAATCGCATAGAAAGACAAATGTGGCTAAATCATCACGAGACCACAGAAACAATGGAAGAACTTTTCAACAAACTAAATGATAAAATAGATAAGTTGGGTCAGACACAATCCCCAACATCTCCTAACAGGGAACCAAATCAACAAAACAGTACCGCAGATTCAGGGAACTCGGACGAGCATCAGGAAAAAACCGATTCCCCACATCATCAAGAATATAGTAATGCAGATTTTCAAAACAAGCAGCTCTGGAATGCATTCGCCAATCAATATCCCCTTCTTGTTCCACCATTAGCATATCAGCGCAAAGCCAAGATTGACCTACCCAAATTTGATGGTAATGAAAAGAATAGTGTTGCGTGGCTTAATAAAGCAGAAGAATATTTTGAAATTTATGACATTACTAGTGATGATGAAAAAATTAAACATGCTTCCATGAAAATGGAAGGAGAAGCATATAATTGGTATATGTGGTGGAAAAAGACGACGCTCGCTATCAGTTGGAGGAAATTTAAAGATGCATTCTTCAAAAGGTTTCAAGGCATAAAAGAAGAAAATTTCTTTTCAACGTTTATCAAATTACGCCAAAAAGGAGATGTGGATGAGTACACGCGAGAATGGGAGACTTTGGCAACACGAGTACCCGGATTGTCGGAATCTCATCTAATCCAGTCTTACATCTCAGGACTTAAAGTCCACATACAAGAAGAGCTAGAACTACATGAAATCACGTCTGTAGAAGTAGCAAGGCAAAAAGCAAAAGCTGCTGAAAAGAAATTGGAAAGATTATCAAAACCAGAAAAAGTATATTCAAGACGACGGTTTCCTCAATCTGAAAATGTAGTTGACCCAACATATGTCCCTGTCCATCCTCGTGAAGACGAAAAATCTAGTCTAGAAAAACAAAGAATACGAGAAGGCAAGTGCAAACGTTGCGGTGAAAACTGGGACCCTAAGCACAGATGTGCTAATGGAAAAGCAAAAAATCTATACAGTTGTGAAGCAACTAACGACACTAACAGTACTAATTCGTGTATAGAAGGATTAGAAGACAATTTAGAGTTCTCTCCAGAAGTGGAGGGCGAAACTATTCCGCAAGTATCCTTATCGGCTATGACAGGCATATTACAACCTCAAACCCTAAGGTTAAGAGGACATATTAAGAACAATAATGTAATGGTTCTAATAGACACAGGCAACACGCACAATTTTCTAGATTCCACCATGGCCAAAAGACTCAACCTCTTCGCTTTTCCCATGCCTAATATGAAGGTAATGGTGGCCGATGGTAAGAAGATTGAACAAGTAGGAAAATGCCATAAAGTCAAATTGCAGATTAAAGACTTTCATTTAGAATCTCCGTGCTACACCGTTCCATTACGAGGAGTATATGTGGTCTTAGGAATTCAATGGCTACGAACTCTAGGTACTTATTCTGCCAACCATCAGAAGCAGTTTATAAGTTTTAAGTGGAAAGGGCAGAAATACAAGTTGTATGGATTCCAAAACCCAGGAAATCAAGTCGTATCTACAGTGCAATGTCAGCAGTTAGAAATGTTATCTTCAAAAGGGAGCCATGAAGAGTCTCCAGAAATCAAGACAGGATCCGACTCTGTCGATATCAGATATTTTCACTATCCAGATCAACAACAAACTGAACTCGAGAATATGCTCCATGACCTTTTTAAAATATGGGAAGCAAGAGCTCGCCGTTCGTAGAAATCATACATTCGTCAACATTGTCTGTCGATTACATATGCTTTGAGGACAAAGCATCTCTAAGAGAGGGGCAATGTTATGAATATTTTATTAATTATTAGTTAGATATAGTTATAGTAGGTTTATTAACTGAAAGGGCATGATCCAAAGATCATGCCTCTTCGCCAAGGGACACGTTAAGGCTATTTAAAGCCTAGGCGATCCCTCATTGTAATCATCTCATCTTTTCATCATTAATAATATATATTTATCAGTTTTACCAGAGTTTTTACACTCCAACTACCCAGAGAATTTCCACAATCGATGCCCACACAATAAGGCTAGTGATGTAGTTTGGGAAATTCACAAATATTCCCCTATTGTCCCCCACTGCACTTCCTTCCTTACTGCATAGAATCTCTTGCTTAAGTGGGTTCACAAAACCAAACTCATCACAAAGTTCCCTCTCTTCTACTATGCTCAGACATGAGCTCAAAACGTTGATAAAAACTCCATGAATGATTACAGAACAATTCTGATCAACATTCTTACACAAAAATTCCATTGGGTAACCAATCACCAACGTTTGAATGACCATCCATTCTTCGGGTTCAAAACCATTGTAGTTACTGTGAATGCCATTAATTTGCAATACATACTGACATGACTCCACATAAATTAGAACATGTGATCCACCTGCCAAGTGAACCCTTTACCCAAGTTAAGTATAGGGCGTCATAGGGTGGAGAGGCCTCACCACATTTCCCAATGTCCCACAATTGATCATCCCCATTGGGGTCACAAGTGGTTATAAATTGATTAAATGGAATTTGTGTTATAAAAAAAATCTCTTGAAAGCTATTTATAAGAAAATTTTGAATATGAAATAAGTCATTAGCCAATTCCTTTTCTCCCATGTAGAGAGAGGGGAATATGTTAGTGACTTCTATAAAATAAAATGGTCTACATATAACTCTAGGCACTTAGCATATGTGGTAACATTAAGAGGGGTTTCTTGCTAAACATGATTCTAGTTAGTTTTTTTATAAACATGTTTTTTGTGGATTTTTTTTTTTTTTTTTTTTTTTTTTTTTTTTTTTTTTTTTTTTTTTTAATGAATATATTATGGAAATGTCCACAAATATTGCAGACTTTTAAAATTTTATTGAAAGAGCTAGGAAAATACATGATATAGTTGATATGTAAAACAACATTTTAGAAATTATTTATTGGAAGAAATTTTAAGAGAGTTATATATATATATATATATATATATATATATATATATATATATATATATATATATATATATATATATATTTGTAAGTTGGGTAGGACTACATCTTCATCATCATGCCCAATACATATTTCCATGATTAGGGCAGGGAATTGAAACTGGTGACTTCACATCAAGGATTGCCTTAACAGAGCATGAGATCACCGTCTATCCAAGACTCGTGGACAAGGGAGTTTAATATTAACTTTTCTTTTCTTAAAACAATATAAATAGGTAAATGCTAACTTTTTTCTTAACACAACCGAGATGATAAACAACTTAAATAAGTACATGCTAACTTTTTTCTTAAGACAATATAGATAATAAAAAACTTTATTTGAATAATTTAAATCATTTGTTAAATGTAATTTTATGTCTAATAATTAATTTTAATTTTATTTCTATTTATTTATTTTTTTCTATTAAAAAAAAATGAATTTTCATTTCAAACTATATATTGTATAAATTATACAAACAATATGTATATCATGGATTCAATCCGAACTAACAATGTACTAAAGCTAGATACTGAATCGTTTCTACAAATCAATTGTGAAAATTTAAACACAATCGCCAATCACATGAAGCAAAGAACAATCAATCAAACCACAACACATATAATTTTCCTGGGAAAGCTTGCTGCTCAAAACCCCACTATCTTCTATTATATATTCAACATGGATACACGAAACAATTACAATACACTCTTCTCACAAGAGTCTCTTGTACTCAGTTAATTGTCTCACACTGTCCTGGACAAAACTGACCAACACTTAGCCAATTGTCAGCCTCTAAACAGTCTTCCTTGCTTGCGCAATTCCCGATGAATGCAATCCCTATTCTTTGGGAATTTTGGCCTTACTAAATTGCGCAAGGATCATGGGAAATCCAATGAGTGCTTGGTTGCATGGGTGCAACCCAATAATCCTACAACTGATAGTTAACATCCCTTTCACCTTTGTCTCAACTGGGTCTCCACTGGAACTGACATGCATGCAACTAATAATAGTAAATCATCAGTTGCATGTTAGATCATTGATTGTGAATTAAATAATATTTAATTCACTTGATCTCTCACTAGTGAAACAAACAGTTACAACTAGCACAACTGACTTTAACTCACTTAACTGATTACACATGCATTAAACTAATGCACCAACTGCACTTCGAACTCTGTTACAACTATAATTACTCTGCATGCCTCACCAACTACCCTCAACTCGAAATTCATGAGCTAACTGAGTTTATCACACTCAGTTAACTATTACAAGTGATTATGAGATAAGATTACATTTTATTGTCCATTTTAATTAAAGGAAAATTAAAATATACATGCACCAAATTTAACCCACACCAGTGTAAGTGCTACTAGGACTTGTGGTCCGACACTAGTGTAGGTGCTGCTTGGACCTCCTAGTCCCACACTAGTGTAGGCTGCAATTTCTTGTTGGACTTCAACACTCCCTCTCAACAAGAAAGGGATTATCATTCACCCATATCCTACCTCTATGGTATTCAAATTTGTTGCTGGCACTACAAGGAAAATACCCTTTAGCGGAGGTTATAAAGGAGTTTTTAGTGTTATAAAATTGGCCAAAATTGTCAAAAAAACATATGCTACCACATCCGTTTCTGGTAACATAGGTTTTGGCAGAGATTTTAACGGAAATTCAACACAAAAAAGAAGAAGGGTGGCCGGAGGTTATTACGGATGTTTTTTCATTGGTGCTATTATCAGGTTTTAACGCACTGGTGCGTATCGGTAGACAGTGCACCGGGGTGGTCGAAGGAGAATGCACCGAGCCGTTAAGGAAAACAATAACACAGGGCTTGGTGTTGGTGATACAACGCACAGGGCAGTTCTAATTGGTCTTGGGATTTGAGCGGTGCCCATAGGTCGTATAAGCGCACCAGTGCATGTATCTTTATGAGGCACCAGTGCTCCATATCACAGAAAGAAATCGAGATTTATAATTGGTATCGGTATTTGTGCAGTGCACATGGCATCTACAAATGCACCGGTGCTTATAGATACATAAACGCCCCAGTGTGCAGTATCACACAAATGCACCGATATTTATAGCTGGAATCGGTATTAGTGAGGTGCCCATAGAATCATAAATGCACCGGTGCATATAGGCACATAAACACACCGATTTTAATTTTGCTTTTCTTAGAAACATCCACCTCTGACAGTCCAATTATTGTGATAGTTTTAAATTCATTATTCATCAAAAGTCGACACATCTTATAACAATATTCATATTAATTATATTTTTATTAATGCATTTGAATGTGCTGTTTGGATTAATTTGTTATATCATATCAGAATTATTGTGGTTTTTTAAAATTCATTATTCATCAAAAGTCGACACATATATATAATCTTATAACAATATTCATATGAATTAAATTTTTATTAGTGCATTTGAGAATGAAAATGGAGAACACAATAGAATAAATTAAAACATATTTTATGATTATATATATATATATATATAAGACAACCTTTATCATAAAAAATGGGACAATTATTCGTATCCCTTTGTCTTTCAATTGGGACACTATGTCCATTACATTAAACAAAAAGTCTGATTTCACAGACATATTTCAAAAAATAAAACACCTTGCTTTGATATCCAAATTACATAGTGATCATCATTCTTCGCTTGAACTGTTGTCACTGCTAGAGCTACTTCCATGACTTGGATTATTTTCAGGAATGTTGTGTTCACGACGTTGATTGTTTTCTTCTTCACTTTCCATCTACAAACATAAAAATAAACTGAAATGAGTGTATATACATTAGTGAGAATAATGAAAATTCCAATATTAAATAATATACATCAATGTAAATTAAAAAGAAAAATGACGTACCATAGCAACAATTGACTCATAAACTATACACATTCTTTCAAAACCATGTACCATGCCATCTTTCAAAATTTCATCTGTTGGCACAGTTCCATACTTTGTTTCCTGCGAGTTTTATACCCCATAACAAATCATATATTTAATATAAAAGATGTTTTTGTTCTATTAATTATAGAAGGAGCTAATTAAAACAAGATCGATAGATGCTTACAAATTCCACAATTAAATTCTGATATGCCAATATATACTCACAACCCATATTTAACCCAATTTCAATCAATTCGTCTGATGGTTCTTCTTTGTATGTTAACACCTGTTTGAAGACATTCAATGATGATTTTTGTAAAACAACTTAAAAAATACAAAAATGAAATCTAGTTAAGTTGTTATAAGGTAGTAAACATTACTCACAAACTTAGAGATCAACCATTTTCTTCCTTGTCGTCCTGTTTTATGTGCTGAATGGGTTCCATTTTCTTTTCTTTTCTGCAAGAAAATTCTTGAAAATTAATATTTAATGCTAAATTGTTTATTTATTGTACCTAATGATCAAAAAATTAAATGATTACATATTACATTTGAAGCACGTTGTTGTATTCGTTCCACTAGATCCCTCAAACTTTTGTAAAAGTTTTTCCCCCTTTTGTTAACTTCCAGCACCACTCCAGATGAGCCAAGGAGCAATTCATTTTCATTTGCATGTTCTATTTTTTTTCTTTTCTTAGAACAACATTCCTTTTCTGAGTTGTTGGTCCCTGTAGAACATTAAACAAATGTGAATTAGTAGACTGTTTGACACATGTTATCTAATAATTTTAAGTATATTATTAATGATAATTAAAAAAAGAAACTCATATTGGATCGATAGTATTGTTTCATTCATCTGATTCATCTTTTTGCAATTTTTCCATTAAACTTTTACGCTCTTCTGGTCGTAGATCAAAAATAATCATATCGAGCTTTGTCATTTTGTGGCTCTGCATGATACACAGTAAACAATACATATTAGTTAAAGTTACATATAGTACAAAAATAATATTTTTTATAAAGAATTTACAAAGAACTTGCCTTTTTTTCTTTTCTTGATGTGTTAATAGTATTTTTGTTACTTGATATCTTGTCAGTCATTTCTTTATCAATCTAAAACATGTAGCATATCATTCATTAATATATTTATAAATAAATTCTCAACTTTTCAGGTAGAAAATAAATCTCGAGACACTGGTGCGCCTTTCATTACATCTGCACCGCCTCCGGTGCGTGGATATATTAACAATGCACCACAAAACAGTATAATACACCATACAGTGCGTTCGGTATTATAAAAGCACCGAAAAAACAATGTAATAGAACTAACGGTGCGTGGGGTATTATAAACGCACCGCAAAAATGGTGTAATACACCGTGCGATGCTTTCCTAGTTAAATAGAGCACCAGTGCCCTATTTCAGATTTGACGCACGGATTTAAGAAAATGTTTTCAATTTTTTACGACACAGAACTTGGGCAGTGTCCTGTAATAATACAGAGCACTGGTGCGGTGGCGTACGCAAGGCACACCGATAAAGAAAAATCCATTTTTTCAAAAATTCACGCAATGGTCGAATGGATTTGGATCCGACTATGCAAGTCGTCCTGTGGGTTGGACGTCAATCTAAAATGAAAAACCCTAATTCTGAAATCACAAAAACAGGGAGAAGAAAGGGAAAAAAAAAATGAAGGGTTCAGGGTAAAAATGGATAAAGCTGCAGGAAAAAATGAAAAACTGCAAAAAAAAGTAAAAAAAAGAATTAAATTTAATCACAAAATGGTTTGAAATTCTATGATAGAGGGCTTGAATCACCATATTTTTGGTTTCTGATTGTCTGAATACTTCTGTTCGAACGTATTTCTCCATCCATAGTGCCCTCGTGCTCTCCTGCAAAAATCTGACTGAAATTTTTTAGCAAAAATAGTGAAATAATGAAAAGTGTTTAGTATTTAAAGAATTATTTTATCAAATTATATTTTTGAAAATATTTTGCCACCCATTTTTCAAATTGCTGCTTTTTTTAACTTAAACAAAATATAGTTGCGTTTTTTTATTTGCGTTTATTCGTTTCCGATGCGCGGAAATGTGACGCACCGACGTGTTGTATTAATACGACGCACCGAGGCCTGTTTGGATGATAAGCGCACCAAACTTTTTAAAGTTTTGTTGTTGTTGTATGTAAGATCATAATAAAATAATGATAGTTATAAAGTACATTAATTTATTTTCATTATTTTCTAAACTTTATATATGTAAGATCATAATAAAATAATGATAATTATAAAGTACATGAATTTATTTTCATTATTTTCTAAACGTTATGTTACAAAAATTCGTATTATTCTAGATTTGTTATTTTACAATTATTTGCAAATTTACAAATTTAAATATTTTAATAAAATCATTTCACATTAATACAATTAAAATTTTCACATTAATAGATTTAAAAATTTAAAAATTAATATTTTACATACAATTACATTAATTAAAATTAAAATTATAATTACAATTACAATTACAATTACAATTTTACATTAATTTCACATACATGAATTACGATTAGAATTACAATTACAATTTTACATACAATTACATTTACAATTACAATTACAATTTTACAAATATTTTACAGACAATTCAATTAAAATTACAGTTACAAATACAATTACATTCACATTTTTACATAGAATTACATTTACAATTACAATTACAATTTTACAAATTTTTACATACAATTCAATTAAAATTACAATTACAATTTGTGAAATTTACATACAATTAGAATTAGAATTACAATTTTACAATTTTTCATATATACAATTACAATCATTTCAGAATAAATTAAATATTACAATTACAATTAAAATTTTACATTAAAAAATATTTTACATACAATTACACTTAAAATTACAATTAGTACAAATACAAATACAATTTTACAATTTTACATAGAATTGAAATTTAAATTACAATTACATTCACGACATAATATTTAATAAATATCATGGTCATTTAATAATATTAAATTAATTAATAAACATCATCACTATCATGATAACCATCGTACAAACATCATATTCGACTAATAAACACATTCAATTAACATCAAATTAACATTATATATATTAACATCATCACAACACAAACATCAAATATACATCTCAATATAATGTCAAATAACTCACGCGCCTATCACATATATACATCTATCTGCAAGCTAAACATTAAATGAACATATCTAACATGACTAACAATATGCGCCACATCATGATGATCATCAACATGAAAATTAAGTACAAATGCAACATGAACATAAAATATATGGACCATATATATATATATATATATATATATATATATAATGTTAAAAATATACAACTGTAGTATAAATCATGTCATGGATCAGGCGCTGGTGGTAGTATAACAACATCAATAACACTAGTACAAGTGGATGCGGCCTGCTCAGTAAAGCTGGGTGCAACCTCAACAGTCGATGGTCGACTAGCCTGCTCATGATCATGATGATCACTAGTACTGATGGATGCATCCGCTGGTGGTAGTGAAACATGATCAATATGAGGCGCAGTAGTAGTGGAGGCAGCTTTCTCAGTCAATAGTACTGCAGCCTCGGCGGTCGATGGTCCATCCTGCTCATGATGATCATGACTAGTACTCATGATGGATGCTGCAGGCTGCTGATTGGATGTGGCCGATGGTCCAACCTCATCTCCATGATGACTAGTTTCAGATGATGGCAGTGGAGCCTCATGCTGATCATCAGGCGCGCCACGAGGTGAACGATCATGAGATGCATTTGAGTCACTGCTGGCGGAGTGTCCATCACGTGTCGCAGCTTGACTACGCCTATAGCTGCGAACAATCCTCCTCAATCGCGTAACAACTGTCGTAGCTCCTACGACATGCCGCATCAGGCCGTACATGTCACGTGGCATGCCTCTCCACATCCGTCACAATCTATCATCGCCCTGTATCTCTCTATAATGAGCGGGCCTGATGCTCGCATCTGAAATCAATCCACAGAGTTGGCTGCCCAACTCCATCTGGTATCTGGTTTCAGGTCTACCACGCCTAGCAAAAGGCAGTACCGGTGCACCATGAGGTGCATGAGGATCATCACGTCTCTCTGCTGCGCCACTGGCCTCATCCTCTGATGGTGCATCAACCATCTCCTGATTGTAATCATCAGGATCGACACCTGGATCATGTGGTGGATCCAGCATCTCATCTCCATCAAAAGAGCCAACACTAGTAGAAAATGATGAAATTAGTGACTAGGTGACTAAAAAAGTTAGTCACCGCAATTATTTCAAGTGAATTACTACTAAATCACAATTATTTCAAGTGAATTACTACTAAATTTGAGAAATTTTAAGTGATCGAACTAAAAATGACTAACTTAAACGACTAATTTAGTTCAGGGATAAAATATATGACTATATAATAAGTGACCAAACTAAAAGAGACTAACTAAAATGATTAATTTAGTCCAGGACTAAAATATATGACTAGATAATAAGTGACCAAACTAAAAACAAATAACTAAAATGACTAATTTAATCTAGGACTAAAATATATGACCAAATAATAAGTACAAGAAGTATAGGAATTAGTCATTTATGTTAATAATTGTTAATTGTGTCACTCTAGAAATGAAAAATTGCAATTTTGATACTGAAGTGTGATTTGGCTGAATTTTATTGGTTGCAGTGTATTTTGGTGGCATAATGGGAAGCTTCCACGTGGCCCAACTAGAGGCCACCACGCGGCGCCTCCACATTGGATAAAAAATTGTTAAAGGTTGAAAGGCCTTTTCAGGAATCAAACCGACGACCTTCCATAACAAACTCCAAAGCCTTACCATCTCACCTATAGGTGGTTCTCAACCATAATGTCTTCCACTTATATTTGAACGGCATGTATGGGTGCGTTGGGAGGAGGGGTCAAGCGGTGAGCCCTGACCCTATATATATATATATATATATATATATAGTTCGTGGATATGGTTGCAATATTCATGCATGATTTCAAAATATATTTTCACTGATCTTTTATTCTTAGGATTTGTAGGAAAATTATCTAAAAATAATATCTTTGAAGATAGCTTATACTCTAGTTAATAACATATTTACCATAATTTAATTTCCAGTATAATTTGAGTAAATATTTGCATAAAAAATGGATATGAATACCTAACAAGGGTTACTTCCATCATTATTTATGTGTTCCTTAACACTTATGTAAAAGTAAAACTATAAATGTGTAGTTTTATTAGTGGTTACTACCCACCAAGTAAATAATTTGTCCACTTCACTTCTCATTTTTTTTTTAAATTTCCAAAACAAATCTATATAGAATTGTAAACATATCTATATAAAATTATATATCACTATTGAGTGTTGTTAATTTAAAATATAGGTAAATAATTATAAATATTCAATTTCCTAACTATCTAAAAGAAAATTAACTTGTGAATCAATATAAAATTCTATTTTCCAATTAAATATTTTCAATTTAATCTATATTGAATTCTATTTTCCAATTAAGTATTATTAATTTAAAATAAAAAATATATAAATAATCATAAATATTCAATTTAGTAATTAACTGAACATAAAATTAGCCTTCCAATCTATATAGGATTCTATTTTCCTTATTGAGTGTTATTAATTTAAAATATTTTTAACTAATAATAAATATTAAAATGTGTAACTATTAGAAAATAAAAAAGGCGCCATAATGAATATCCTTTCAATTGTGTAACTATATGAAAATAAAAAGGGTGCCATAGTGAATATCATTTCAGAAAAACAGTGTTGTCCGCCCCATTCGACCTCTTCAATCATCTAGGGAAAATAGTGATGAAAACCCCAAAAATAACAAAAGAAAGAGAAAGATGTTGGATCACGCCAGAGGAATTGGAAAATTTACAACAAAAGGAAGCAGAGTACTCATCCAGAGAACTGGGCACCACTACAAATACATGGGTGCAACCTAACGTAAGTGGCGAAGGACTAGCATCTTGTGAGGGGCACAATGCTACACTCATTGATCACAGTCTATTTATATTTGGAGGTTTTCGAAAAGCTCAAGATGAATCTGAAGAGATCTATTACAACGACCTTTACATACTAGACACAGGTAATCCACTCTATTGTTAGTCTCCTCCATTGTTTATGTAGGGTTATGAAATTTAGTCGGTTGTTGAAAATTTCATTTCATAAATTGATTTGTGGATGCATGTTGATGTTCCCTTCGATGGTTTATTTTTTGATTATTTTCCATTTATGCTGGTTTGCTACCAAAGAAATGGCACAACACGCATTGAAATTTAATTACATCGTTGGAAAATCTAACTTTGTATTGGTAGGACATATGTCTTTTTATATTTTTTCTGCTTTATTATGTTCTTTTCTTCTTTTAGGATTATGCAATTTTTTTTTTTAAATTTTAACAATCTTTTTCCCATTTTTTGGATGTTTTGGTTCTTCTTCTATGGTTACTTGTGGCATTAAGGCTTATTTATCATTTTCTGTGTGGAGATAGGGCCAATTTAATAACTGGCTGTTGAGATCTCAAAGAGTTTTTAGATCTATGGTGAACACTTCAACAAACCCTAATCTAGCCGAACAAAAAGCTTAACAACAATTTAATAATGATCACACTGGAGATGAAACTATCCCATGAGCTTGAAAAAATTAAAAAGAAATTCAACACAAGATTGAAAAGTTCACTGTACAACCACAAGTGCTTCAGAATATCATAAGGATTTTTAAGATTTACAGTAAACACTTCAACAAAGCCTAATGCAGCCAAACAAAAACAAATTAACACTTTAATAATTATCACACTACAGATCCCCGGATGCGGGTGAATAGACATGCCTTGCTAGAAGGCCACATGGCCTCTCCGTTGTCATGTAGCTAGCCTCACCACGAGGCGTCACCTGCTTTAGTTGTGAGAGCCTTAAATAACCTCAGCTAGTTGACGGCCTCATTCATTTATGGGCATTCACTTTGGTGTACTGAGAATTCAATTCTGCCTCGACCGCTTTGTTGTATTCACTGGCCTTTTATGGGCAATGGCCCCATCTCCCCCCTGCATTCTTCACGCACCTCCATCCGGTTCTCTCTCAAGCTTGATTTGCAAGTTCTTGTTCTATGTTATGCTTGTCTCCGCTGTGCATCTGTTGCTCACACCGCCATCCATCAACCCTCCACTCATCTGTTTCACATTGCTGCGCATTCGTCCCCTGCTCATCAGTCTCTTTCCGCTCACTGTGTCCCTCCCTTTGATCCCTAGCACTCCACAAAAATCATGCCTCCGCAGTGGTGGTGGTCCATCTCGCCCTCCAATTCTGCTCTTGGCGGAGCGCATTGTGGCTTTCTTGGTGGCCTTGGATGCACCAAAGGTTTCTGACCCCGAGATTCTTTAAACCCATATCTCAATTCGAATTCCAAAAATTCAACAAGACAATTCCAGCTTTTTTTTTTTTTCAGGAAGAGGCCAAGAAAATCCACACTCTCTCGCTCTTCTTCCCCAATGCCCAGAAAAATGGTGGCCCTACCTGTCAAAACCCTGGAGGAAACTTCTTATAGCATGGACAACATCTTTGCTGAAGGCATCAAACAACCTGACAATGTGGAAGACATAGGCGCTTGCTCCACCTCCATGCCAGAGCTGGCTCCTTCGATATCCAAGAAGGAGGAAGCTCTCTCTAACGATGGGTGCTACATTGTGGAAGAACCTCTGCATATGCAACAACAAGACACAAAGGACCAGCTTCAGTAGTGCCATCGCTCCTTTGTCTCCAGTATTTTTAGGCCTTGCTACAGTTTCTTTACTTACTTTTCTTATGAACAATAATCTTAGTTTTATGACTACTCTGTCAACCGCTGGTTTCCCCATCTGGGGAAGATACTCCTATGTTTTATGGTACTCTCTATGATTTGGTTTCCCCCTTGGGGCAGCTCCATTTCTGATTTTTTGAACTATCTTTGTGAGCTGGTTTCCCCCCAAGGGGCAACATAATTGTACTTTTTTGTACTATATAATAGAAATTAGTCTTATTCAGAAGAAAAAAAAATGATCACACTACAGATGAACCCATAGCATTAGCTTGAGAAAGAAATCCAACATAAGAGAAAAGATCACCATCCAAACACAAGAACTTAAGAAGAGAGTGCTATAGGTAAGCTGCATCGAGGATTTTTTCAATTAAACAACTTGAATAAATGATTTACTGTCGAAAATGTAGCGAGCAAGGTATTTTGGCTTGTGCCTTAGCCAGTGAAGACCTCGAATTTTCTTGATGAGTTAGACTTTAGTTAGGATGAATTATTTATATTTTACTAGAATAATCATCAATTTAGCATGCGTGGAGTTCGAGCTTCAGTTATTAGAGGATTTTTCGTCAGTTTAACTACATGATTGGGTGGAAGTTATGAGTTCAGTTAGAACGTGTTCGAGCTTCAGTCTTGATTGAAGGAAGAACGAGTTAAGAACTCCAGTGTTGATTGGAGGGAGAAAGAGCGACACTTTGAGTTAACTCGTCAATAAAAAAACTCAAGTTCTAAATCTGAAATAGCCTAATTTACTATTTAGCATGGATCAAATTTATAAAGAGAGGAAAAATACACGAGGAAAGGAAAATTGTTTTATGCACAAAGGTTTGTGTGACAAGACATCTCACGAGTTTGTGGGAGGAGACTTGATTGTGGAGAGTGCAGGAATTGTGTCCTAAGAAATAGGAGGAACAAGAGAACTAGGGAATAAGAGATTGATTGTGTGTAGAGCTTGTGTCCTAAGCAGTAGTATGTCATAAGTGTGCAAGATTAAGGAGAAGAGAGTAGGGTTTGCAGAGCAAGTCGAGGCGGCAATAGAGGATCAATTATGTGTAGGAACTGAGATCAAGTTGTGATCAAGGAAGGCCAAGATCAATTATATTAGCTAATATTTTTTTGAGAAGAAGAAAACTTTCTCAAGAGAGACATATTTCTTTGTAATAGATCCAAGTGCTCAAGAACAATCAATAAAATAGGCACATCAAGGAGGAAGATTTTCCCTGTTGGGGTTCCTGAAAAAAATAAGTGTGTCTTTTGTGTGATTGTGTCTTTGTTGAGAAATTCTGAGTTTAACCCTAGCCAGATGCTGCATATAGTGTTTTAGTTGCCTTTCCTAATCACACACTTTCCAATATACCAGGACAAAGTAAATAAATAAACTTACTTCACCAAGCATCATCCAAGATATACCATAAGCATCCATGAAAAGAGACCACACAATTTCCAATTGCACCCAAGAAAGAAAAGTCACTCAACTCTTCCATCCATAGCCAAATTGTAACAGAGAAAAATCACAGAAATTTTAGACCTTCTAAGACATTTCTCCCCCAAATCCAACCGTGATAAAATGAAAGGAAAGCACCTATATTTATAGAGGAGGTGCTCAATTTTCCTCGCAATGAAATATTATTTTACTAAGCTAAAATCCCCAATTCTAGCTTAAGGAGGTGCAAAGGCCCTCTTGTACAATTAATTAACAAAAATTACATGAATTTAGGGGAATTCATGCCACATGTACAATGATGAAGGGGAATGAGCTCTCACAAAGTGCCCATATCCATAAGCGAAGGGGATGAAGGGCTTGTTGGCATGGCATCCAGCCTCCCAAGGCCCATCAACAACATAGCTTATCTAAGAAGTCTTTAAATATGCCCACCAAAAGCCTCTAAAGTGGGTAAAGAACTCCAAAAATTCTCCTCCAAGGTGGGTACAAGGGCTCCCAATGCCATTGACTAAGTGGGAGAGCGGAACCTTCAAGTTCCTCCATAGCTGTAACAAATCCTCCACTAAACAAGGGAGTTCCACCTCCAAATGTCTTTCAAAGTGGGCACTAAACCCTTTTTATCTGATATAGGCTCATGTACCTCCAATAAATGACCCTTCAAAGGGTGTATAGACCTTCAAAATATTTATTATAAGGGTCACAAAACCGTTATGACGTGGGCACATGGCTCACAAAGCAAGGCAAAGGAATGACCAAAGGGAAAAATACGCCTCCAAGATTCCTCCAAATGTAGAGTGCTTCAAAGTGAACTCATCTGGCTCCTTTAAAGGTGGGAAAAATCATCCTCTAGGTCCTCATAAGCTAGATTGAGCACCCCATTTCTTCAATGTGTCTATTGTGCAAAGAAATGGGCTCTTTAATAGGAAATCCCCCATAGGATGAGAAAATTACTCCTAGCAATGGTCACAAGAATTTACATGCATAGGTAAGCCCATCGTAAATTTCAATTCACATGTGTACAAATCACCTTAAATAAAGGTTGGTTCCAACAACAAAATTTGATTTTGGCCCAAATTTAGGTTGTCCCCCCCCCCCTCCTTTAATTTTTTTTTTTAATTCCAGTGCACATACCTATATATATTATATATAGGAGAGATACCTTACACCAATTAATTATCTTGGGCAACTTATGCTATGAAATTAGGCATTGTTCTCTATATTCTTTTCCTCCCTTCAGGTTCCAAGTTAGTTCAGGACTTGGTTATGATTGCAGGCAGAATTTCTGTGATGTCCTATTTACATTTGCATGCCCTGCTCAAGGTCTATTCTCAGCCTCTACTTCTGCAGCTAACAACATTCCAAAAGATGCACCTATAGCTATCATGTTAGTTGTATTCCCAAATTCTTTGAACTCCAATGATCATGTGTTTGGGAGTTTTAGTTGCCTGATGCCGAGTGTCATTGAAATAGGATGGGACTGTAATGACTACATTCGAGACATACCTCCCTGTATAGGCTTACAAATTTACATTCCTCTTTTCTTTGTCAAGATGAATCCTTAATTAGAGAGGCCCATCATCTACTGACCAAACTACTGACCACATCTTTCACTCTTTGTGCCATTATTAGAGAGGCCCATCATTTCTCTTTGAAAATATTTTGTTGATTTGTTGACTTTTGTAAGGCATTTGACTCTGTCATGAGAGAGGCATTGTTTTAGAGGTGATACGGCATTGGCTTCTATAATGAGACTATGTGAGTTAGTGCTTGGTCATTTCTGCACTATCGACATCTTAGACTACCTTAGGAGTACTATAGAGGTCAAATAAGAATTCCCTCTCTCACTAACTCTCTTTGGGTTCTATATCAATGAGATGGATTCCTTTCTTAGGAACACATATAGGATGGTGCTGATTGTCTTCTACCCGATGTCTTGATCTCATTGCTTTTAGTTTTCAACAACATAATCCTCTTGGCACCTCACCTAAGGGGTTGTGGAGGAAAATTGAGGCCTTTTCCAACTCTTGTGATCTTTGATAGTTGAAATTTGAACTTAGTAAGACTAATTTTATGCTCTTCAACATGTCTCAGCATGCTCTCCTTAACTACCATTTTTACGTTGGAGGGGCTGGGATTCATATTACTATAACCTACACATACTTGGGGGTCAGATCTTACGAGTCTAGCTTATCTTGAGGCATGCTTTCTAGCCCCAACTTAATAAGGAATATGTTTTTCTTGGCTAAAAAAATAGTTCTCTAGGACATCTCTTTCAAGATGCACTTCTTTGGACATGATCATTAGAGCCATGACCCATTATGGCTTCAAGGTCTGGGGACCTGGCTTGCTTTGGGTTGATTGGGATAGGATAGGGAGATTCTAAAACCTTATATTATGATGCTTCATCTGCTGCTAACATGCAATTCCTCAATCTATCATGTAGGTGGAGTTCAGGGTATTGCTTCAATAGACCCCTCCTTGGTGTAATTGTTGTGGGTTCTTCTTAATTGTTTTAGTTAGTGGCATTTCTATCAATCAACTTGCCCCTTTCAGGTAATATTTGGACACTCTAGGTCAGCTCCTACTATCTAAATGTGACTTAACCTAGGAGATTAGAGAGGATATCTACAAACTACATCAAAATCACTTGGATTTCCATCCTTGAGGGCATTAGCTTGAATATGTCATTTTATTATTTTGAATGCTTTATGTAGCTAAGTGACTCTTATTGTTAGGCCTATCTATACTATTAGACATTGGATGCACAACCTTAGTATTCCGCTTGGTTCATTTAGAGTGGGCTCCCACTAGCTTTGGTTTGAGATAGCTCACTGCATCACCCACCTCAAAGGGAATTTTCAGCTATGTGACTTACAAGAGATCAAGTTGGGGGAGAACATTGTCTTCAAATGTTCCATCTATTAGGAGATAGCACTGTTACATATTTATTGGATATATTATCGACTGATAACACTTGCTGTGTGGTTGTTTTGTCACGACTCACATATTTTTCATCACTTTTAAAGTTTTGTTTGTTGCCTAGAGTCTATAGCCCACGGACTAGGAACTAGGCCTTGCCTAGCTTTCCATTTTAAATATTAAAAGAAAAAAAAAATATCATTTTGCAAATCTGTTTTTTTAGCATTTGAAGGACATATATGTAGGCTTATCATGGATTCCTCCCTTATGTTGGAGGAGAGCTAGCCTTATGTGAGAAGGATGATCACTAAGGTGACAATGGGTGATGTCCTCAAGTAACTTTGGGGTTGTAGTTGATAATTGAATCTATATTTTGAAGCACAAATTTTAGAGGTAGCAATGAAGTGCTTTTCCCCTTGGATTGATGGAATGAGTTTGTCCCAACAACTTTGCAAATTCTAAATTTATATTTTGTCTTATATCATTTTTAAATGCCTTTCTCTTTCACGACAATACCAGTCAGCAACTCTGAGGGCTATGTTTGAAAATATTCTGAATCCTTGCAAATCAACATCCCTTTGGAAGTGTTAATGGTTTAGTTTTTGGATCTCTTTCTGAAGATATTATCAACCACCACATGTTATTTGTTTTGAATAAATAACATGATAATCTACATAAATAAGATAGAAATAAATAAATCTTTTATAATGTAAATGATACTATGTAAAGACCAAATCAATTGTGCATCAAAGTTACTTGTTTGACAACATGCATTGTTTATGGTCATTGGAGCAGGTTTCATCTTCTTCTAGAGTTTGATGAGGAGAAAAGAAGTTGTTGAAGATGCCTAGTCGGTCATAATAGGCAGTGGTGGAAAACTCATCCCAATGACATTATGGATGAGACTTGTCTGAATGATGATCATGGAAGTTACTATTGAATCGTAAATTCATTGAAGGTTCTAGCTCAATTATAGAGTAAATTTCTACTCTTCTCCTTTTTGCTTCATTGAAGAAAAACAAAAATAGTGGTTTTGAGTCCTTTATGTAATCTTATTCTAAGAGTTGAATTCTTCTTTTGAATTGGTTATGTTGGTCGGAAATTGATTTTGACTGGTAATGAATCATGCATTTATAGCTTCTTTCTAAATTTCACTTTCAACCATTTCTTGGTACTTTTGAGGGCATTCATCCAAAGAGTGGTGTTCTATCATCTATGTGAGTGAGGAGGATATGAATCATGATACAGTAGGACATACATTTGGTCAAAGTTACTATACTTAGGAAGTATTGGCCATAGTTAAGAGGTTTTGATTGGTCAAATGTTGTGAGTTAATGAGATTTTCTTGACAGGTTACACCAAAAACTTGTTTCTAAAACATTTGAGGCACGCTAAGGGGTATAGAGATTCAGAAAAGTTCTTTCTATTCTTATTTACTCAAGTAGAGGACCTGTAATTATTTTGGCAGTTCATCTTAGCATAGATGATAAGAAACATAATATGATATTTACTAATATTTTTGTAAAGAATATATGGGTGGAAAGAATTTGGCATCTTTTAGAAGCCTTTCTCTGAATCACTTCACTTGATTGGCTAGTCTGAAAGGGTTTCTAGCATCCAACTTTTTTGTCTATCTCACCATTTTGGGTGAAATAGACTAAGCCATAAATACCCTCTCCAATGGGAAAATTCTTTGTTTCAATTTCAAATGAGAATGTATCACTAATTTGAGACACATAATTGACTTATAAATCTCTAGATTCAGTGCCAACATTTTCCACTTTATCATCTCCTCATTGGAAACAAAAGACATTTTTACAAACTGTTCAAGATCAATATTTTTAGTAGAATACCTATCAACATGAAGACTATAATGGTGAATGCAAATATGAAGTGGTAAATACATACAATATGATAAATATTTAGATATATCCTTAGCTCCTTCAGCATAAAATAAGTGCCCTGATCAATCATACCTCCATGGACCACCACCCATATTGCCCTCCAAGTCCCAATTGGTTATCAAAATAATTGTAATTTTACTCAAAAACTCAAGCATAAACAATGGAAGAACCTGGAGCTACAATTGGGGATTTTTGTTCCGCGTATATGCGCTCGCCTCTAACATAAATGAGATGCATTCCATTTTTTGGTAAGATTACCATCAATGCCAAAATCAAAGGCAAAACCAAATTCTAGAGATACAAAACCACCCATTTCAATTTTCAATTGATCCAGATGCAATCCAAAAGGAAGCATAAATAAATCTTATTCTTGTGCCTTCTTTCCCTAGTGTTTCTCCTGATTCATTGAATCCATTGCTTTCTCCTTCTCTATTACGCCATTTCTTTAGAAATTCAACTGTCCCTGTCTTATCAAGGCTTTGTGCTTTCAATTTTTCTTTTAAGCAGAAACATATATAGTAAGTGGAATGGTAGTTAAGTGTTGGATATCACTAGTACCATGCCTGTGAAATGTGATTTGTTGTACACAACTATAGACAATGTTACATATCCTTATTGGGAAGTCCAACAAAATTAATGTGTGGCTTATTTGAATAAAACAGTTGAAAATTATTGATTTTTAGATGTTCAAAATATCTTGACGAGTGTGGGAGAAAATGAGATTCTTCCTTTGATTTGTTTTGCTCAACCATCAAATCTCACTAAAGGCTCTAGTCCTATTAACAACATAAAATAGGTTGAACAAAAAATTAATGGGAGTAAACTTTTGACTGGTTGCAAAACAGTGGATTTAGTGAAAGAATATTGCAACACTAATTATCAACTTGCCATCTCAAAAGTTGCAAGAATACTTTCTTTGAAGGTGCCTAGGTTATTTATTCCAGATGATGTGTGAGTGTCACCTATTAAACAACCTATAGTGAATCATTTTGAGAGTGTTTTCTTTCAATGGATGAGAAGCCATATTACCTCTAAAAAATCCAAATTATTTCTCAGAGTTCTTTTCAATTGCAATGTGAATAGAATATGTGATATATTTTCCATAAACCCTTTAAAGGTGGCAAGAAATTGTATTTTTTCAATATTGGCTATTTTTTCAACACTTTGACCCAATGCATAACAATCTTCTGCTGCAAGTATGTTGCTGATTCACTGTGGAAAATGTCATTGGTCTAGGGTCTCTAACCACAAGGTCTGCCCCCTCCTCTTTGACTTCCACAGGCTCCTTATCAAACTGATCCAAAACTGGTCCTATCTAGGATCCAACACCTACCAACACTTCATCAAATACACATACCTTGTTGATTGTTTTGCTGTAGCTCCATTGCTGCAATCTAGGCCTGGCTGGGGCATATAAACCAGTCCCTAACACTCCTCTAATTTTTGCCCAGAATTGCCTTAAGGAGGTACAAACACCCTTCTATAAAAGGATACGACCCTCGTTGATGATGCTGTGCTGTTATAGCCTGCACCAGCTCTTTTACCTCCCTTCAAACAGCTGTGGCACCCTACAGCAAGGCTGTGTAGGGCTGCGACATCCCTTCTAAGAGCCTGCCCACCTTCCTTTCACCTCAAAACAACCTTCCTTTACTTCGGACTTCAAGAACAAAATTTCGGTCCTGAACTCAGATCGGACCCTTCTCCAGCTACTAGGTCACCTTCCTGCGGCCGTAAAATAGACTTGTTCCCACGCGGGTATGCCCACTTCTCACTGCGGCCAGATCGGAGATATGTATTTTCCCTTCAAATCTTATGTTTGTGTTGTGTTGCACACGGATGGATGCTAAAATGAGGATCACACACCTCTTATTTATAGCCTTTTAAGCCTCCACGAATTTTCTTGAAGAGACCCATCTATTGGAACCCTTTTACACCAAGCCTACATGACTTGGCAACCAATAATTACCTAGTCAACTTCAAAAATTCATTTCTCTCTAACAACAAGTCGGATTCGAACGATTCTTGATGAGATGGAATCATATCATCGAGCACTATCATCCTTATCCATCACATGTCGATTACTCATCATGGTTTTGGTCCAAACACGATGGGTGAAAAACCCCCAAGCTTGGATCTCAAGCCCACAAGCCCATTTGTGGTGCTTTGACCTCCAACCCTTGATCACCAGGGTTTGTAGTACCTCCCAAGCTACATAAAAAATCAACAAAAAATAGATCCAATATCTAAGTTGTCGTAAATATAAAATAAGAAAAGATATAATATCTGAGAACAAGCCGTAACAACTAGGAAACTAGTTCAAGAAAGAAAAGGATAAGAACATGAATAGTTAGGTAAAACTGAGTTGTAAAATCCTCGTAATGAAGGTAATGCATTGATTAGCCTTTTGTTTTGGAAATGGAAAAATACACTGAGTAGTTTTATATCTATGAACATTAGAAGAGGGGGAAAAGATGAAACATTTAGTTTGCGAGTCATATAGTTGGATGAGTAAATAGCCAAATTTTATTATAGATATATCTTTTTTACAATCATTGTTTTTGCATGGAGCATTCCAACATGAATGATGTTTACTATTGAATTTTGGTTTTAAAGGATGCTAACTCACCTTCCCCAATAATTTGTTAATCTCTTTTGTTGAGCAATCAGATGAATCTAACCTATGACTTTTGAGAATTTGGATTATCTAACAAGCTACTATTGTGTTGAAATTATATCATATTTTTCAATTTTTCTTTATGTACTTTATGGATTACTAGGATTAAGGCTCACAAAGGAAGGTATGAGACATTCAAAGATGTGCATATGACATTTTGGAGCCTAATTTCTCCCATTTTCACTATCTACTTTTACCATTTGTTTCAAGCATATATATGGATGATGCTTTTCTTTAAATTTGTGTTGAATGATTAAATTCATTTAGAGAACAACAAAACAGGAAAATGAAAAACTGATCAGTTGTCAAATATAGTGAAAAATTAGTATGATTTTAGTATGAATATTTTCATTGCTAGCCATAATTGTGCCATACTTTCTGCATATGAACTGTGTTAGAATGTAGAAATGTCCCAACATTTCAAGTGGACACTATGCCCATCATTAGGGGATCCAATTGAACCTTTTTCACCCATCATCAGGGGATCTAAATGAAGCTTATGTAGTAAGAGGCTTAGTAGATGGCTATAAAAAATCCATGGCATGGAAAGTTGGATAAGTTACAAGTAAAAATGAAGTATGCTAGAATTTAGAAAAAAGATATCAGATAATGTAAGCTCTGTAATCAATTTTGTAGTCATTTCCAGTTTCCAAGGGCTCCTAAGGTGGGTCTTAAAACTCAAAACATTGCTCAAAATTGGATTCCTGAAGATCATATTCCCTATTGGAATTTTGGCAATCTGAACTGTCTTTAGGGGCACCAATGACACCATCATATGTCCTGATTTTAATTTCATTGTATTCTTTATCTATGAAATTTGAGACAAAGGGGTCATTATGCACCCATTTTTCAACTTTTGAGCCATTCAACCCCATTGTATCAGGTGCAGGTCTTTTAGCAGTGTTTTCTTTGATAAGGCAGACAACATCACTATTGATAGGTTGATCTCCGCTTAGCTCAAAAACAATGGAACTCTTTGAGAATAAATCATTCTCCCACATCTACAAAGAGAATAATATTGAAGTTAACACCCTAGCCAAGGCATCAGCCGAATCAGCAGCAAGCTAGCTGAAAATTGACATGTACAAGGGAGAACAACATTCCAGCTCCACTAGAAAATTACACTAGAAGTCATTCTCCAGGTACCCGTGATTAGCTTGCTCCTTTCAGGTACCTTCTCATCTTTCCCAATGAAAGAAGTTGAAAGTTTTGAATTTGAAAAACAACTCTCTCACGGGAGTTATTGAACTGAATTTTACAAGCCTGTCTAGCCTAATTTATTTGGATTTAGCTAGAAACATTTTTTCTGGTAGTATTCCACCTAGCTTGTGGATCTACAAAAATATCCATTCTGTGAACCTGACAAGAAATAAATTAAGCGATGAAATCCCTCTTGGCATGACATCCCTTCAGGTTCTCTCTTTTTGTCTGTACAATGTCCTTTTTCTCTGCGCCTCTCCGTGCCTCAGCAATATTCAAAGCAGAGATATGTCAAAATTTTCATGCTGATATCTCAGCTGGTTCAAAATATAATATAAGGATATTCAACATATAGTGATCATAGCTATTGCACAATCTCTCCCTTCTGAAATTTGTTGTTTTTTCCTCATAGAAGAGCATCTTATGCTTGCAAACACTTTCTACTGGCACTCTACTATGGATAACTATTTTGGCCTGCAATATTGGAGAGATGTACTTGAAACAACCTTATATATCAAATATTCTACTTCAAATACTTCAAATATTTGAATGGATTTATGTGGCATATCACCATGCAAAGCTTTTGTTAGAGATGGAACTTACTCTGAATTCACAGAAACCCATTCAACAGTTTTGGATGCACGTTTTATTTGAGACATCATGCAAAAATCCAAGGTTGACACGATCAATTTCATTGTACCTGTAGCTTCATGACACTGATGGTGCACTTGAGTATTTCCATAAAGATGAGCTGAAGCATTCCCATAGAACTTGAGATTTACAAGTTCACCAAACTTAAAATTTTATGTATGGGCATCTTCAGATAATTCACCATAATGAAGGGTAAATCCTTCACTAAATACTCAAACCCTTCTTTATCCAACTTGTCATAAGTATCACAAATAGGAGGGGTCTTAAACATTACCATTTTATGACTGCTTCGTCCAACTTGCAGCGACATATACCTATGTCTGTTAGTACCGGAGGTATGTTTATCACTTCGACCAGCATCTAGGAAAACAAGCATACCCTCACGGAGTCAACGATCAATTTTGTAGTCATTTCCAGTTTCCAAGGGCTCCTAAGGTGGGTCTTCAAACTCAAAATACTGCTCAAATTTGGATTCCTAAAGATCATGTGCCCTTTCATAATTTTGGCAATCTGACCTGTCTTCAGGGGCACCAATGACACCATCATATGTCCTGATTTTAATTTCACTGTCTTCTTTATCTATGGAATTTGAGACAAAGGGGTCATTATGCACCCATTTTTCAACATTTTAGGCATTCAACCCCATTGTATCAGGTGCAGGTATTTTAGCAGTGTTTTCTTTGACAAGGTGGACAACATCATTATCGATAGGTTGACTACCACTTAGCTCAAAAACAAGTCACTCTTTGAGCATACATCATTCTCTCACATCTACACAGAGAATAATACTAAATTTAACACCCTATCCAAGGCATCAGCTGAATTGGCAACAAGCTAGCTGATAACTGACATCTACAAGGGAGAACAACATTCCAGCTCCACCAAAAACCTACTTTAGAAGTCATTCTCTAGGTACCCTTGATGAGATTGCTCCTTTCAGGTACCTTCTCGTCTGTCCCAATTCAAGAAATTGAAATTTTTAAATTTGAAAAACAACTCTTTCATGGGAGTTATTGAACTGAATTTTACAAGCCTGCCTGAACTAATTTATCTAGATTTAGCTAGCAACAATTTTTCTAGCAGTATTCTGCCTAGCTTGTGGACCTGCAAAAATATCCAATCTGTGAGCCTGGCAAGAAACAAATTAAGCGGTGAAATTCCTCCTGGTATGGCATCCCTTTAGGTTCTCTCTTTTTTCTCCATCTCAAACAACAGTTTTATCAATATTACAAGTGCCCTAACAGCTTTGCAGGACTGTCATAACCTTACCACATTGTTTCTCTCAAATAATTTTAATGGGGATATGATTCCAACTGATACACATGGATTTCCCATGCTTTGGACATTAAGTCTTGGAAATTGTGCTCTTTCTGGGCAAGTTCCAGTTTGGCTCCTGAAATGTCCAAATTTACAGGTCTTGGATCTTTCCTAGAGTAATATCAACAGAGTTATTCCTATTTGGTTAAACACTCTTCAATATATTTTTTATTTGGCCATGTCAAATAATTCTCTATCAGCACCAATTCCAAAGCAGCTTATGGAGTTACCTAGTTTTAAGTCAATACAAATACCCCTGTATTAGCTCAAACTCCCTTTGAGCCCCCTTTATATGTAAAGAAAAATCAAAATTCTTTTGGGCTGCATTACAATCAGTTGTCTAATCTTCCCCCTTCGCTATACTTGGCCAGAAAAAATATCAGTGGCACTCTAAGCCCTGATATTGGGCAGATGAAAATGCCTCATATTATAGATTTGAGTCATAATAATTTCTCAGGGATAATCCCAGACACACTGTCTAACTTGAAAAATTTGGAGACCTTGGATTTGTCAAACAATAATTTTGTTGGAATCACACCACCATCCCTGAAGGATCTCACATTCCTAGTAAGGTTCAATGTCTCTAATAATCACTTGCATTGGTTAATACCTTCTGGACATCAATTTGATACCTTTAACAAGTCTAGTTTTGAAGGAAACCTTGGTCTCTGTGGCCAGCCTCTTACTACCACTTGGAGTCCGCCTGTGTTAATACCGGGGGTACCTATTGCTGCACATAGAATCAATAGGCTGGACAGAAATACCATTCTTGGCATAACCATGAGTGTTGGTATTGGGATTTCTTTTCTTCTGGCTGCGGTATTTTGGAATCAATCAAGAAGACAGGTAACATAGCAGGGAGTTGCAGACGAGATGGATTTTGACATGCCTCACAGGCTTTCTGACACTTTGGGATATAACTTGGTGCTATTATTCTAGAATCATTGACGTAAGGACCTTGCTATTGCTGATCTCTTGAAAGCTACTGGTAATTTTTGGTAGGAAAACATCGTTGGTTGTGGAGGCTTTGGATTGGTATATAGATCCACTCTAGAAGATGGCACAAAAATGAAATTAAAATATTTACAGGAGAATGTGGTCAGATGGAGCATGAATTTAAGGCTGAAGTAGAATCTCTATAAAGAGCCCAACATAAGAATCTAGTGTCATTGCAAGGATACTTCAAGTATGGGAATGATAGACTGCTGATTTATTCCTATATGTAGAATGCGAGTTTGGTATATTCTATGAGCCTATGATGCTTTAAATACCATCATAATTTCTATATATTTGTGTCAATTAGACGTGTAATAGCTCTTTTCTCCAAGTCACCTCATGATGTCATTAACGATGCATCATGATAATAATATCTCCAAGTTCAGTTTCAAACTGCCTTCACAAGATGCTCCAAGATGTCATAAAGGTGCTCCAAATAGATCTTCAACAAGATATCTTCTACTTCTTTTCAAGGTGCTCCAACTCCGTAGGCCTTAACTCTTCTTCAACATCCTACTCCTAAAATGTCTCCAATATTGCAAAGAACAAGCAGTTATAGGCTTTCAAAAATACCTTAAAATAAATTCACCAAACAATCCCTTCAGGCCTGTTATTATTTCACTTCAAATAATGCCCAAAGTCTGTTCTAAAGCTACTAACCATTGTCCTCCAGATAAAACAAGTTTTCTTCAAGCCTTCTAATTTTTTTTTGCCAAGATCATCTTCAAAGGAATCTAAATTATGTGCAAGAGGCTTGGACTAAGTACACATGGTCTTAATTTAGAGCTCTTAGCCTAGAATGTGTCGCAACAGAGAAATGATCAAGCACCAGATTCACGTGTAGAGGTCAAGAATAGGTTCAAGTCTAAATGCTGAAATATACCTTCTCACCAAGCTCAAAATTTTTCCCACAGTCTGAATAGCCTTTTGTCCACACACAGGTATGAACTCTTGAGAAAATATGAGATACGAGTTGTAGATCTAAGGAATATATACGATGAGCCCTCCTCACAGGACCAAGTTGCCAATTAGCTTGTTTGATGGAGGTTCAAGTCTCCATAGAATATCCTCAAGACCAAAGTTGTTTCAGGACTGCAATTCACAAAAATGTTTTAGCTTTGTCCACAACTCTAGTTTCCATTGGTCCAAGGGTTTTGTAGCTTCCTCTTATAGGTCCGAAGGTATGGAACTTTTTGTTATAGGTCCAAAATACAGAGAGTATCTTACTGTCTTATCCACCAAAAGCTTCAGAGAAATGTGAAGTCTGGACTGTCCAACAAAGAATTCTGAGCCAAGAGTCTATACACAGTCTGAAACTTCTATAGTTACTATGCATGAATCACTATAATCTTCCACAGTTCGATCAATAATTTCACCACAAAAAAACTAGTGTTGTAGCTTGGTTTGCAATCCGAAATTCTGTCTTCTAGCACAATTATTATCACAAGTCCGAAGGAATAGATAACCATCACAGATTTTTGACCCAAACAAATTTTATTCCTCAACTTCCAAGTCACTCCTGCGGTTATACTCTACTTTTTTCAACTCATCCTCAGGTCCGCCTAGATGCATTTGAGATCTGTATCCTTCCTGGATCTACTGTCGTTGTGATATCCCTTAAATTTACAATTTTTCTCCAGTGGTCCAAAAGACTTCCTACTTTTCCCCCTCGTTCCTGAACTTTGACAAAACATAGTAAATAATTTCACATTTATAGCAATTTCAACAACTAGATAAATGAATATATGACATGAGACCATCCATCGAGTATAGGTTCCTCTGTGCATGAATTTTTATGATTTATATGCATGTCAAGTAATAGCATCACGGTTGCTTGTATCTATCGATTAATACACGCTTCTTGTTTCCTAGAAAACATTTGATCAGTAATAATATTACCGTATCTGTACTTGCTTGATAGTCATATTACAATTACTAATATACATAACCAAAAAAAATGCAGTGGCCCGATCTTAAAAATTGAAGTGCCAAAATTTTTTGGTGAATTAAAACAAAATTTTTGAAATCCATTAAAATTCCCACATTGTATGAGACCTTGCCTTGAAATTTAATTATCTGGAAAATAGAACAAGGGTGCGCTACATTAAGAACTTCAACCACATGTAGTGGCCCAATAAACTTGATAAATGTCCCAAATTTTAGTGCTTTGGAATGCCAAAGTGCTACATTTTAACTATTAATTTCCATGAGGCTTCATAACTTATCTCGCTCAAATATAATCTGGGTGTAACCATTTTGCTTCTTGCTCTTGCCCAAGGTCATGTGAAAGTGCTTTCTTACAAAACATATTTGACCTTAATCTACTCTATTCCTCGTTCTTAACTTCATGTTCAGCATCAGTCGTGGAGATGTATCTCGATCTTTACCTTTTGACGCAAACTTAGCCTTTTCCTCTAATTTTTTCACCTGAGCAACATGTTTCTTCCTAGAAAGATGCGAGTCAAAAACAATTTGACTATTACAAATTGCATTACACATAATACATACCTTAACTTACGCTATTGCAGTGCCAACTTCCAATAACCTTTGCCGTTTGGTAGCTATGTCATCTGTTTCTTTTGCTTTAAATTTTCTTTTCCCAGCGTTAGAATCGGAAAATTCCCCTTCTGATTTTTTAATTTTGTCTGGATGTTTTGAGCTTCTTAATGAATTTTATTGTCAAAAACTGAGGAGCGGAGGTTTATATTTATACTAGTTTACCATGTTTTAAAGGAAACTTCCTTCTAGAAGGGGAGGCCGACATGTGTGCCAAAGTGCAGGTCGGCTCACTGTTAGGTGTAATTTTATTAGTCTTAAAATTTCAATATCTCAAAAACTACTAGGAGTTTCGGGAGAAATAAGGGCTCATTGGAAAGGAAAAAATACACTCTATAAGATAGTATAGGAGAAAATTTGGAAGGATGCCTCTAAGGTGGTAATTTTTTTTTTCTCTTTATGACTGTCCTTAATGTTTGTGTGTGCCTTTTTTGAGAATTAGGTAGGGCTAGGTTTAATTCAAATTCTCTTCTTGATAATTACTTGTGAGCTTACTTCTTTTACTTATGTCTTCCCTTCTTAGCTTATTATGTCTTTCATCAAGTCAATTACCAAAACACAAGAGACACAAATTTAGGCTCTTCGAGCCAGGGCCAAAACCTCTCCCTCTTGGAGAGGAAAACCCACAATAAATTCTTATTATAGAATTTTAGATGACAAGTACCATGACCATGACACAGACCCTTGACCCTTGTATGCCTCCAAGACCTTTTCACTGCTTCTTCATTGACTCTTTAAGCTGATCATTCTTTTCTGCACCGTCCTGCATCGTCCTGCTCTTTTCTACACTAGGACTAGAGAGCTCAGTCTAACTGTATTTCCCTTCTCCGAATCTATGTGATCCTTACTGAGATATCAACACCTTGTCATAGAATATCCTGTGCACACCTTGCACCTTCACTTCACCTTGCTCATTGGTCTTCAACATACACACACGTCTTATGTCCTTTCGATGAACAATCCGCTATTTTCATAGTCTAATGATACCCTTGTGCTGCATTACTTCGTTGAGCACACTTATTATATTTAGCACTTCAAACAATCTTGTAACTACTAAACATAGTCCTGTAACTTCTTCTTCTTCAAGAAATATATCTAGGTTTTGCGGGAGAAGTCATATGTAAAAGTCATGTAATAGGAACATCCTCCCAAGGATGTCATGGGCAGCATACCAAATAAATAAGAATGTATCAACTGCAAGATATCAGTTGTCTTTATGACACTTGAGGGGAATGGTCCCCTTGTATGCTTCCCTTCGGCACAACCCCAACATATACCTTCATGATCATCTTTAAATTCAGGCATCCCCGTCACCACCTTCCTTTCTTCGGGAAGGGCTTTGTAATGAAGGTGTGCAAACCTCCGATGCCATAACTTTGTTTTAAGAGTTGTATCACATCACATAGCCCCTAACGGACTTCCTCCAACCGAGTAGAGTGTATCAACTCTAAAACCAATAGTAAGAGCTTCTTTTAAGTTCCTCTTCCAGATGCGTACCTTTCCATCAACAAATGCCACCTTGAACCCTTTGTCTTCCATTGCCGAAATATACATAAGGTTCTTCTTTAAATCAGGTATGTACAACACATCTTGTAAACAAACGACCTGACCTTGAGATAGATGAAGGGTCACAGTCCCTATCCCTTTCATGAGATATGTGGCATTATCTCCAAGGATAATTTCTAAATTAGTATCCTTCTCAATCAAATCAGAGAGGGCTTCTTTATAACCAGTGAGGCGCCTTGAAGCATCACTATCAACCAACCAAACATCCAGGGTGTAGGGAGGAGATGTAACAGAGAGGGAAAATACAAGAATATATTCATTTTTATTATTATCGAAAACATTAGACTCACCGTACCTGGAATTTCTTGACCTATTGAAAGGTTTCCCATTTCCACTACGATCAGAGGGAGCCTTCCTTTTTCCTTTGAACATGTTGTTCCTTTGATTGCCATTCCCCCTGAAGTTGTTGTTGTCATCATCCCTGGGAGAGTCCCTTCTATTGGGGAACTCTCTTGCATAGTGACCAGACTTGTTATAAGTGTAACATCTTCCCTTCCTTCCTTTGGGTCCCGCTCTACCATGGTTTTGATTTCTCGAGCCACCATGGTTCTTCTTCTTTGCATGAGCGGTGAAGGCAATAGGGTCACCTATATTTCCATTAGAGGGATGATCTGTCTCCATAATTCTTGTCTCCTCTTGAGTACATCTATTCAAAAATTCATCAAAATCAGGGATCATCTTATTATTAAGAATCGTAGTATTAAATACATACCAATCTCGGGGAAGTCCTCCAAGAGCAATGAGGACGAGCTCTCAATCAACTACTTCTCCTATGGCAAGAAGATCATTCCCGATTTCTGTGAGCCTCATAAAATATGATGGATGCTCATGAATATTCCCAGCACATAGTCCATGAAATCTTGATCTTCTAATACCAAATCCAAGGACATCTTCCATGCATGATAAGCAGACTTGTCAGTCAACTTATCATCATACCATTGGTCCTTGACAAGACTTCTTCTTCGGTGATTTATTTTCACACTATCTTGAACTTTGTCTTCACCTCAGCTCTGATGCCATATTAATTTTAGATAAACATGGTATGTTATATATGCTTAATGCAGTTTTACTTTAATCTTTCTTATAGGCCCAATTAAACACATAAACATTAAAATAAAATGCTGATAGAGCATAATAATAGATCAACAGAAGACAAGCCAAATAATGTAGATTAGATTTTACAATTCTTCTTGTCCAACAACGATAGAGAGTGATGTGCGTTACAACAGTCAATAGGATGCATCATCCAGCAAAGTCTTTCTCAACATCAAATCAGCCAACCTTCCAAGCGTCACACACACCCCTCAAAGATAGCTCCAAAAGTCAACACAAGTAAACAAAAGAATCCCTCATCCAGATTTTCGACATCATCCATATTTCCGGCATCCATTTCTGGCATCATTTTTGGCATCCATATTTCCTACATCATCCATATTTTTGGCATCCATTTCCGGCATCCAGATTTATGGCATCATCCATATTTCCGGCATCCATATTCACACGTGGGAGAGAGAGAAGTCTCTTCTAGGCTATATGAACCAATCAGATCATGAATAATGTGTGTGATGAGATGATGATGAAATGGACATCATATCTCTCCAATTTATATCAGTCAGTGAGGGTGTGTAACACATCTATTCGGCTTCTGACCCTACATTACAAATCTGGCCGACGTACCACATGTGTGGAAAATAAAATCAAAATATATGTTCTACTCATCCAAACAAGATTATATTTAGATCAATCTTGTGCCTCTCCGAAAGAGGAATCCAACAAAAATATAATCATCATCATATGAGAAGTACAACCTAGAGTTTGGACCTAGTTGACCGAAATTAACAGTGTTGCTATTCTGACAACAGAACATGATGGTTAAATAAGAAAGGCCACTCTAAAAAAATTGGAAAATGCTTACAAGATTCTTGGTACTTTGTTTTGGACAAAAGATTTTTTTTTAATGGTCTAACAATATTTACTCAGAATATATCTCAACATATATTTATTACTTATATTCTACATAAGCCACATATTATTGAAAAAGTAATCTGCATGGTTAAAATTGTCAATATAAGTTTCAAGTTATAAGTCAATATATTACTTTCAATTTATAATTGGGCACTGCCTATTTGGTGTATGTTTGTTGCTTTTATGCTTATTCTCGTTTTATATTTCGTGGCTTTGAGAAATAGTGAAGGTGTTATACTTGATTTCATATCGTGGAAATTCATAGTAATTCAGTCTGGAAAGGAAAGATTTTCAAATCTCAAACTTAGACATTAGAATATGTTTATCACCTTTTTAAATAAATTAACAATAAGATCAACATGACATAGTCTTATTCTATCATATTTTCGTTGTGGAACAATGGCCCTTTGTATTTGATGTGTTCTTTACCTCCAACTACTTTTCATCAACACGTTCTTTACCTCAAATTGCTTTTCATCCACGATATAAATGTTTTAATCTTATAATTATTTGTCAAATTTATTGAAGACTTGCACCTTGCTTCATATCTCAGAAACTCTATTTGCACATCTTGCTCCTTGTGTAAATATTTCAAAAACTCTATTTGTTACTTGACTCTGGTGTGGGCAGGTTACAAGAAATGTGATTGGAAAAAGGATGGGGAGACAATGCAAATCATGTCTCGGATATGATTCGTATGTTGTTGGAGATCCTTCAGGCACCTAAGCCATTGACTTTGGAAATGTTTCTAGGAGGAGTTTCCATGCTTTTTATGTTGTGATTATTTCGCCTCATGGTTATTTTGGGAAAGCAAATGTTTTTATGAATGCCAGACAAGACATCGGTGGAAAGGTATTTTTTTTTTGTTTTATAATTGCAATGACCATTCCATGATATTCTCTCTTTTTTGTTTGATTATATTTTTGAACATTTATTTTTATTTTGTTTTGTATTTTAACTATGAAATTGAAAATACTTGATATCATGTCCATTTAAACAATCAAATCTTGAATATGAAATTATATTACATGATATTGATTGAAACCTTTTTAGTTATTTTGTGTTAAACGATTTTCATGACTATTAGAAAAAATTACTTTCATTTTGTTATTTCAACACATGTTGTTTATATACTTGACCAAGTGTATGCGCTAGAGAATGAAATGTTGTTGTGAATAAAAAGACAATGATTAGACATCACATCTTATATTATTTGTTTTCACAAGTTATGTACAACTTCAGTTTTTTAGCATGGAACTTAGTTCACATGACTGTGCCTAAGCTTTCCATGAATGTTGAATACTAAGTTAGTAAGGTGTTTTTTATGGTGACGTTTTATTTTCTTTGTTTATATAGGTCATTTGGCTACATAGTGGCCACTACCGCCCAACTGAAGAAAACTTGTTCGAGTTTCTTGCTTTTATGGGGAAAAATGACTTTGACATTGCTGATGTTGAGGTATATGTCGTATAAATAGTTTATAGTCTACTTCAATTTATATTCTATTGTTCATCATCTTTCATGTCTTACACTCTAAATTGTATCTTCTTTTGCTTTCAGAAAAGGAACTCATTATTGATGGTAAGAAGTATGAATTGAAGAAAGAGGAGAATGATAACACTGGAGCGACAAATGAAAAAAGAGTGAGAGAAGAGACGGTTCTAATGATACCCTCCAAGCCAAAATCTTGCATAAGACACACACATAAACACTGATGGTCAAGTCTTCAAAGTTGGTGAATTCACCTGTAATATGGGGAGACAATTCATAACACGTCTTGGATATGATTCATTTATTGTTAGAGATCCTTCAGGCACATGCGCCATCAACTTTGGAAATGTTTCTAGTGGGAATTAATATGGCTTTTAATGTTCTAATTATTTCACCTCAGGGTTATTTTGGGCAAGAAAATGTTTTAGGAATGCCAGACACGACATCAGTGGACAGGTAAATAATTTTTTTATAATTGAAATTTTCCTTCCATGATATCCTCTCTTTATTGTTTGATTGTATTTTGGACGTTTCTTTTGATTTTGTTTTGTCGTTTAACTGTGAAATTGAAAATACTTGGTATCATGTCCATTTAAACAACAAACAAAGCTTGAAGATGAAATTAGTATTGCACGATATTTATTGGAATCCTTATAGCTATTTTGTGGTCAAATATTTTCATGAATATCAGAAAAGTTTACTTTCATGTTGTTATTTGAGCACATGTTGTTTATATACTTGATCAAGTTCATGTGTTAGAAAATGAAATGTTTTTGTGAATAAAACGAGAAAGATTAAACATCACACCTTGTATTATTTGTTTTCACAAGTTATCTACAATTTGAGTTTTTTAGCATATAATTGAGTTGACATGATTGTTCCTAAGCTTTCCCTGAAGGTTGAATACTAAGTTACTAAGGTGTTCTTTTATATATATGGTGACATTTTATTTGCTTTGTTTATACAGGTCATCTGGCCACATTATAATGGCCACTATTGCCCAACTGAAGAAAATTTGTTCGAGTTTCTTACTTGTATGGGGAACAATGGCATTGAAATTATTGATCTTGAGGTATATGTCGTATAAAATATTTATAATCAAATTTACTTCATATTCTAGTGTTCATTGTCGTTCATGTCTTACACTCTGCATTGTATTTTCTTTTTTTTTTAGAAAATGAACTCAGTATTGATGGTAAGAAGCATAAATTGAAGAAAGAGGAGAGCAATAACATTGGAGCAACAAATGCAAAAAAAGTGAGAGAAGAGAACTGGTCTGGTGATACCCTTAGAGATATCCCGCATAAGACACACATATAGATATTGATGGTTAGGTCTTCAAAGTTGGTGAATTCACGTGCAATGCCTTGGCAACGCAATGATAATGTTTTGAAGTGATGAAACATCATTTCATGTGTAAATTGTAGTCCAACCAATATTAAGTTGGAAACTCATTGTAAGAATTTAACATTTCATATAATATAATTTATGTGGTTGAAATTATTTATAACTGCACTTGATATTGTTTAATATTGTAATTAACATAAGCAAATTTATGTTTTCATATTAGATGAACATGCACATTGTATGATGTTTTTTAAACCATACAATTAATTTATGTTGATTAATAATGAACACATAAAATCACTTTAAAACTACTAGATTATTAGTTTATATTGACTAATGATGAACACAAATGAAATAAATATATGACTAAATTAGTCATTTATAATGATTATTAATTAAAGTAAATAAAATGAACATACACTACTAAATTGGTCGTTTATATAATGAATATGAAACTACCAAAAAGGATAAATGACCACTGCAGATGATAAATTTGTGATTACAAATAATGACTAAATTTCACATATATACAACTATTAGTAGCTAATTTACAGTATCTTATAACACGACCAAAAATTTAGTCATATTTCTTTGGTCATTAATTATTTTCAAACGATGACTAAAATTTGCATATATATGAGTATTAGTAGCTAATTTACAGTATCTTATAACATGACCAACATTTTAGTCATATTTCTTTGGTCATTAATTGGTTTTCTTAGGTGATTATATAGTAATATATTTTGTTGTATATTTGGTCATTAATTATGACAATTAATGACCAAATCAATCATTAAAACAATGACCAAATTAATGACTAAATGAATGAATAAATTAATGACCAAATATACTACTAGACAACAAAATTAAGATAACCAATTAATGACTAAGTTAAAAAAGACTAAAAGTTGGCCGCGTTATAAGATACTGTAAATTAGCCACTATTGGTCACCGACCGAAAAATAGTCGTTTATATGCAAATTTTAGTCATTTTTTTAGTAACTAATTAGCTATTTTGTACTAGTGGATAGTTAAAGAAAAATTTTAACATAAAGAAGATGGAATATACCTTTCTGGCTTCCTTCTTTCCCTAACTGATCTTCTCACAACTGGAGTTTGTGGCTCTTCCTCTTCTGAATCTTCTTCTGTTGTAGAGTCTGATTCATCCTGCTTTCGCTCAAACTATATCTTCTCAGGTTCCTTCAGTAGGACTTCATGTTTAAAATATTTTGCCTCTCTAAACACCACATCTCGACTGTACACTACCTTCCTTGTTTCTGGGTTCCAAAGCTTGTAACCTTTTAAACCATCCTTATACCCAATAAATATGCACCTTTCAGATTTATTATCCAAATTGGTCCTTTCCTCCTTTGGAACATGTACATATGCATCACATCCAAATATCCTCAGATGTGAAAGAGAGGGCTTCTTACCAGTCCATACCTCATGTGGAGTCTTATCCTCCAACACTGATGAAGGTGATTTGTTAACCAGGTAACATGCAGTCTCCACTGCCTCTACCTAGAATTCCTGTCCTAACCCGCTACCACTGAGCATGCTTCTTTCTTTTTCCATCAGTGTTCTGTTCATTATTTTTGCAACTCTGTTTTGCCGAGGTGTGTATGGATTAGTATTTTGTCGTGCTATACCACACTTCTTACATAACTCTTCAAATTCCTTCTTATAGAACTTTCAACCATTATCTGTCCTTAGCACCATTATTTTCTTCTCTATCTGGTATTCCACCAGAGCCTTAAATTCTTTAAATCTGTCAAATACTTTAGATTTATTCCTCAAGAAATATATCCATGTATTCCTTGAGAAGTCATCTATGAATGAAACGTAGTACATAGACTTACCCAATGATGTAACCGACACAGGTCCAAACACATCACTGTGCACAAGCTCTAATATCTCGTACGCCCTCTTAGCACCAGAAGGAAAAATCACCTGATTCTGCGTCCCATATACAAAATGTTCATAGAAATCAAAATCCAGAGAGAAATTAGACATACCTTCTACCATAGCATTTCCATGCAGTATCTGAAGGCCCTTCTCTCCAATATTTCCAAGGCTTTGATTCCATAACATGGTCTTTTCTCCAGAGATCGCTAGGCTTTCCGCTCCACTTTATGAACCACAAAACTGTTACACCCATCAATAACAATTCTACGTTGAATCTTGTATAGAGTTCCAATCCGAACTCCTTGCATTAATACCAGTGCTCCTTGAACCATCTTGCAGGTATCTTTCTCGAACACTGTTTTTACACCTACATCATCCATCTTGCTTACAGAAATCAGATTTCTGGCCAATGCAGGAATATGCAGAACACCAGGAAGTGTTCTTATCCTTCCACCTTACAGCTTTAGCTTGAATTTTTCATGTCCGATGATTCTGGATTTCCTATCATCCCCTAAGAAGACATCACCACCACCATACTGCTCATACTCGCAAAACCACTCCCTATGGGGAGTGAAGTGAAAGGATGCACCTGAGTCAATCAACCATGCCTCATGATATACATGTGTATTTGAAGAAGAAGCCAAATACACATCCCCACCTTCATATGAGGTGGTTTTTTCCTCTGCAAAAGGAGCATCATCAGATCCCTTTTGTTTCTCAGGAGCTTTAGATATGTAGTCCTTTTTGTAGTTCCCTTCCTTTCCGCATTTCCATCACACCTTTACAAACTTTCTTGGATATTTAGATCTTTCACTCGAATTTTTGTTTGTTTGTTTATGTTCTGGGACATTCCTCGTACAGACAAGGCATCTCCATTCTAGCCCTCCATATTTCTCCATCTCATTTCCTCCGACAGCAAGGCTGAGACAATTTCATCAAAATTCAAGGCAGTTGTATTGCTTCCTATTGCAATAACCAGACTGTCCCACGAATCTGGTAAAGAACACGACAAAATGATGCACTTATCTTCATATGAGATTTTAATATCAACAAATGACAACTGAATTACCATAGTATTAAAGGCATTCAGATGCTCTGTCACTGAGTCTCCATCCTTCATACTCAGGCTATACAGTTTTTTCCCGGGAATAATTTATTCACGAGAGACTTAGATTGGTACAAAGTCCCTAGCTTTTCCCACAAAGTCTTCACCGTAGCTTCCCCAGATACATTCAACAATATCGAATCTGAGACACACAACCATATTGTGCTCTTTGCCTTCTGATCCAACTTCTTCCAGAATTCATCTGACATTGCCGTTGGTTTAGTACCTATATCTACCACGATCCACTGATTTTTATCCACCAGCAGATCCTCCATCTTGAGCTTCCACAACTCAAAATTCTGACCCTTAAATTTATCGATATCTATCTTTCCACTGCTCGCCATTTTCTTTCACCACAAGAATCGACCTTGCAGATCTCCCACTGAACTGGGTCTACCACAGGCCCGA
>MU968497.1:109403-154943 GCA_034641835.2 Pinus albicaulis | reverse complement strand
AATGCGATACGAGGACCAGATGCGATATAGTTCGGAGCTCGAATATAAAGTATTTAAAGTCCCGCCGTGGGACCCTCTCGCATATCACACATCGCAAGCTTGGAAGGGACAATGATTATAAGATAACAAGATTCACTGAAGTGCGAAGTGCGATAACAAAGTGGATGCGATGGAAATTATCGCTAAAGTCTAAAGGTTTTTAACTCTGGGTACATGGGTTTTCCCTTTGTAAAAATCGCATCGAACGACAAAAGCAGATTATAATGTAGAATGTTGAAATGATGAAATGTGACAGAGAAGTGGATGTGATAGTTTTTCGAAGGTAATGGAATATCTTTTAAAGTCCAGTATTACAGCAGTTACAAAGGAAAGTCTGAATGTAGGGCAGACTCGGTATGCGTTTGCGGCAGTTTATTAATCATAGACTAAACACTGTGAGAATGAGAGGAAGAGGAAAATTGGGTAGTAGGTGACATGATGACAAGATTCGAAACACAAAAGCATGGGTAGAGTCAAGTAGAGATGCGTCTATGCAGACGGTTAGGATATCACAACAGAAATGGAAGGAGACACATCAGCAACAAATCAGATTCAGCAAAAGGATTATATTTCAAGTTTTATTTTGTTTTCTTTGTTAAGATCGAAGCTACAATGATGTCCTCGATTGAAATGTAATAAGTAGTTTAATAGTTTAGGCAGTCTAGTAGTTTCAAGAAGCTAGAGCAGTTACAAACTACTTTTGTTTGTATTTAAGGAAGAGAGAAAGAGAGAAAAGGGCTCCGAGTTCTGGACCTCTTGGAGACTAAATTTTTTACTTCATTTTCTGATCGGTAAAAGAAATAAGTAGCAAGTTTCCTGCAACTGTTGATGGTGATTGGTGTTTCTTGTGTCATTTTATATTGTTTCTTCCTTGAATGAAGTGAAGTAAAGAAGCAACTGGTCCCTAATTTACGTTCGTAGGTGAGAGTTAAATAGCCTTAATAAGCGCTCCTTCACTCCAACTCTTCTACCTTCACAAATTCTCTCTGGAACTAAAAAGTAATAGATTCTGTGTTTACAACATATCATTTTAAGTTTCCTCTCTCTCCATGAATTCTCTCTGAAACTTAAAAGTAATATATTATGCATTTACTTCATATTATTTTGAGTTTCCTCTCTCTCCATGAATTCTCTCTGAAACTTAAAAGTAGTAGATTATGTGTTTACAACATATTACTTTGAGTTTCCTCTACAATACTTCTTTTCCATTCAGGTATCGACAACAAATGACATTGTGAAATCTTTTATTATTCCAGATCATTAAGGGTTTTAGAAAACAAGTTTCTAGAGGGATATAAAAAATACCTCATGATAAAATTATTTCTGTGACACACTTTTAAAATGTCTTAAGCATTTATTCCTTTCACAACCAAGGGATTGTCTCTTAAGAACCAACATTTTCTGGCATCGTTGCTGGGGACGAAGGCACAAAGTTATTTTTCCCTGGGTATTGACACCTATTTCTTAATGGTGAACAAGATTTAGATATAAATTTTGGTTGTTATTTATTCACCTGGCGACTCCACTAATTAAGGTTTCATTAGAAGAGGAATTCTAAAGGAAAGAAAATGAGAAAGCACCGTGGAAAACACAGATATTAGAGTTTGAGTTTTTTAAAGGAAGTTCTATTTTTTTCTATCAGTTTAGTGGTCTATTTTCCCTTACATATCAAAAATATTTTTTCCTACTTTATATTCTCAGAAGATTATAAGGCCCAAAAAGTACATTATTTATTGGAAAAAGAAGATTTTTCTTCTGCTTATATTATTGAACTTGACACAACTTTATCTCCTAAATATGAGAGGAGAGATGGTTGTTGCATTACAATTCCTGAAGATAATCAGTAACACTCTGCACATAAAGGTGATGATTCATCGTATTTGGGTGATAATATTCTATCTCATAAGCAATCTACTGATTTTCAGCTCAAAAACAAAGAAATATTTGAACCCCTGAAGCTGCCCACAATTCTCCATCAGTATCCTTTGAAAGGATTCAAATTTTTGCCAAGTTTCTTTGGAGAGGAGGAGGATATTTCAACTGAACAACATATATTGGAATTTTAGTACTTTCTGGACAAATTTCAAATTATTTATGAAGATGTGGCTTTAAGGATGTTTTTTCATTCATTAAAGCAGGGTGCTCAACAATGGTTCAAATGTTTGGAAGCAAGTTCAATTAGTTCATGGCAAGTTTTCCAAGATATATTTATTAGATTTTGGAGCAAATGTAAGTCATATGAAAAAGCACCTTTTGGAATTATATTTGATCCAGAGGTAGAGAAGTGGATCAATCACTGAGTTTAATAGGAGGTTTCAAAAAATTTATTTCAACATGCCAAAAGAAATTTGACCTCCTAAAGCTGCAACTATGGTTTACTATTTGAGGGCTCTTTCTATTGTCTTGGCTTTTTATCTCAAGGAGAGAAAGCCTTGCACTCTAGAGCCGATGTTTCTTTATGCACAAGAAATCGAAGATAATGTGAGGGCTTGTAGAAAATTTTCCTGTCATGTTGAAAGAACAAGTTTTGTTGAAGACAGGAGGGCGTGCCAAGAAACCGTTGGAATTGCTTTACAAGAGAATGCGAATTCAGAGCTGAAAAAGGATTTTCAAAAGGTGTCAGAGGATTCCTGTATTTCTGAAACAAAAGAATTTAAGCATTATGAAGATTTTGGTCAAAAATTCGTTGCAACAACTGAACTACAAGTTGAAATCCTAGAAAATCATTACAGTTTTCATAAGTTTAATGGTTTTGTGAATAAAGGAGAAAATAGTGGAGCTCCTCAGGTGTTTTTGCAGGAGCGGGAATATTTTTGTCAAGAATTGGCATTATACGAAGAAAATTAGAATTATGAAGAACAAACCTTAGATTTCTCTTTTCAGCGTAAATGGTTGTCAACATAAAACAACAATCAATATTCTCACATACAACCTCAAATTGAGGAGTCAAACAATGAAGGAAACTGCCATGTTCAAAGAAGTCTACATCAGCAAGATGATCAAGAAAAGGAGGCAACATAAAATTGGTCTCATTGGTTCTATGATCCAGTAGTTGACTATATGGAAACTTTCTTTTGTCAGCAACAAGCATTCATGCAAAGGTATGTGCAAAGCTTTGTATCTGGAAAAATTTCATGGTGCCTCGCTATTGTGATCTTCAAATTTGAACAGTATGGAGGCATTAGGCCTAACATGCAGATGTTGGATTGGTGCCATTGGAAGGCTGACTTCACCTAATTAAGTTCAGACATGAATACATATATAGGATTTGTGCATAAATAAGCTTATAAGTTGAGCATTTTTAGTTGTAGTATTTCTAGTTTAGTATTTTCAGTTTAAGAATAAAAGAAGAAGTCCAAAGTGTAGCAGGTGTTGGGAAGATTTCATACTGGATCAACTCCCATTTGGGATTGAATCCATGCCCAATAATGGCTACTGATCTACAAGTTCTCTTTGACTCCATGCCCAATAAGGGATATTGATCTACAAGTTCTCAACACTTTTCTACCAAAGTGTTGTCCCCAATTGGAGCCAGATGTTGTAGCATAATTTGACTAAGCTAAAAGTCAAGAGAGGTTTTGAGCATTTCAAGGTTGTTGAGGAACAATTGTTAAAATTTCAAGAACACCTGCAACATGCTCAAAATGATAACCACAAGCTCAACGAGGATTCATGATCACATGTCATTGGAACCAAAATCAGGGAAGCAACAACATTGGAAGTGTAATCTAAGCCAGAGGAGTAGCAAAGAATAAAATCATGCAGCAAGGGTCAAGTTGGGCTTATTCACGTGTAGAACAGTTCAAAAGTCAGGTTTATCGATGAATTCAGAACATTGCACACAGGTTAGGGTCAAGTTGTGCAAATATACATGTAGAAAAGTGTTTGGAGGTTTAATCACAATCGCTCATGGAGGGCCTGCCCACGTATCGTAAATTGCAATCGTAAAGATCAGGAGGAATAGAACAAGGTTGAATCGCTGAAATGCGAAATGCGATACAAAGACTGAATGCGATATACTTCGGAGCTCGAATATAAGTATTTAAATTCTGACTGTGGGACCCTCTCACATATCGCAAGTCACAATTTCATGGGGTTCCTGCCCGCATATCGCAAATCGTAATCGCAAAGCTCAGGAAGAATATAACAAGGTTGAATCAGTGAAAAGAAAAATGCGATACGAGGACCAGATGTGATATAGTTCAAAGCTCAAATCTAAAGTATTTAAAGTCTGGCTCTGGGACCCTCTCGCATATCGCACATAACAAGCTCATAAACGATAGTGATACTAAGATAATGGGATTCATTGAAGTGCGAAGTGTGATAACTAAGTGGACGCAATGGAAGTTATCACTAAAGTCTAAAGTTTTTTAAGTCTGGGTACATGGGTTTTCCTTTGTAAAAATTGCATCGGAGGGAAAAAGCGGATTATAACGTAGAATGTTGGAATGATGAAATGTGACAGAGAAGCAAACGTGATACAATTTTTCAAAGGTAATGGAATATATTTTAAAGTATAGTCTTACGATAGTTACAAAGGAAAGTCTGAACGTAGGGAAGAGTCGGGTAAGAAAATATCCGACGCTATGTGCATAACAGCGGTATGCATTTGCAAAAATTTATTAATCAAAGACTAAACATTGTGGGCATGAGTGAAGGATGCAAAGTCGGGTAGTAGGTGACATGATGATAGTGTTCGAAACGCAAAAGCATGGGCAGAGTCGGGTAGAGATGATTTTATGTAGACAGATAGGATATCACAGCATAAACGGAAGGAGACACATCAACAACCAATCAAATTCAACAAAAGGATTATATTTCAAGTTTTATTTTTTTTTCTTTGTTAAGATCGAAGCTACAATGATGTCCTCGATTGCAATGTAATAAGTAGTTTAACAGTTTAGGCAGTCTAGGAGTTTCAAGAAGCTCGAGTGATTTACAAAACCTGTTTTTGTTTGTATTTAAGGAAGAGAGAAAGAGAGAAAAGGGCTCGAGTTCGGGACCTATTGGAGACTACATTTTGTACTTCTTTTTTTGATGGGTGAATGAAAGAAAGCGACAAGTTTCCGCAGACTCGTTGATGGTGATTGGTGTTTCTTGTGTCATTTTATGTTGTTTCTTCCTTGAATGAAGTGAAGTAAAGAAGCAGTTGGTCTCTGATTTACATTTTTAAGTGAGAGTTAAATAGCCTTAATAAGTGCTCCTTCAATCCAAATCTTCTCCCTTCACAAATTCTCTCTGGAACTTGAAAGTAATAGATTCTATGTTTACAACATATTATTTTGAGTTTCCTCTCTCTCCATGAATTCTCTCTGAAAATTAAAAGTAATAGATTCTGTGTTTACAACATATTATTTTGAGTTTCCTCTCTCTCCATGAATTCTCTCCGAAACTTAAAAGTAATAGAATCTGTGTTTACATCATATTACTTTGAGTTTCCTCTATAGTTATTCTTTTCCATTTATACATTGATAGTCAATGGAATTGTGAAATCTTTTATTATTCCAGATCATTAAGGGTTTTAGAAAACTAGTTTCCAGAGGGATAGAACAAAGACCTCATGATAAAATTATTTTCCGTGACACACTTTTAAAATGTCTTAAGCATTGATTCCTTTCACAATCGAGAGATTGACTCTTAAGAACCAACAACTAGATGCATTAATTTCAGTGTAGATGTTGGTTTATAATCCTATTTTTTTGGTTGCACTAGATTCATTGATTTAAGTGTAGATGTAGATATCTAATCCTATTTGATTGCTTGCACTAGATGCATTGATTTTAGTATATATGTCAATCTCTAATTTGATGTAACTAGATGTATGATGTGCAATAATTTCAAAGTAATGATTTCAATGTAAGCACACAAAATTATTGACAATGTGAATTTATTATTGTGTTATAGTAATTAAACGATAAATAAAATACTTTAATTTTCATCTTAAATAAAAAGTTAACCTACCTTAAATGTTTGCTTCTTAAAACTATAAACTATGTGTAATTGACTACATTCTTATTATTCCCATTTTCTATGATTCACCATTGTTAGTCACTTTGCATTCAAATGATAATATAGAAAACAAATACCATTAAAATTTGGGGTTTAACACTCCATAAGTCACAATGAATGACTTTGGAGAAAGCTATTATTAATATAAAAGAGAAAGAGAGACAAAGTATGACATTTAATACAATATTTGATTCATATTGGATCACTATATTATTTTTCATCCATATCGATGCATTCAGAGTGGAAAAAGTGGAGGAATAAGCTCAAGGGGCCATTTTTACCAGTAGGACCCAATTTGGTAAAACAAAGTTTGAAACCTTCCAAGAGTATTTTGAGGCATCAAATGATGTCTTTTATTAGAAAAATTTTGGTTCTTTTTCGTTGCACCTTTTCATGCTATACTATAGACATAGATATTTCCAATGATGCAATAAGCATGTCAGTGGGAGTCCGTAAGCAAAATTTATGCCACGAAGAAGTTGACTTTCCTGATTTCACCACCATGGTTTGAGAGAATGTCGTGTCATCCCCTATTATTCATGGAAAAGGGGCTAGAGGATGTCATGTCATCCACAATTACAATATCTATTAAATGTAGGTGTATTTTAAATTGGGAAGGTGCATTGGGTTTGTATTGGTAGGGAGTTAAATAAGTGATTTTTAAAAGTATTTTCCAATATGTAGTCAAATCAAGGGTATTTTGTAGTATGATACACACACATGTCATGTTAGATATTCATTGAATGAAGCCCCCATGACCACAATTCTAAATAAATAATCCTAATCTTAAGCTACAATTTAATGAAGTTGCATATGTTTAATCTAGGCACCTAAAATTGAATGGTCAGCATTTTCTACTTTCCACCTATGTGGCATTTCCCCAGAAGAAACTACATTTCCTCCATATTGAACCCAACACAAATCTAGTTCTTCATAACGATGGGGACCAAATGAGGCCGAATTTCTTAATTTTCGCAACACTTATCCTTGAACTTCCCAATCAATTTTTTCTGTAAGAGAGCCCCAATCAGACTATGAAATGGGATTCAAATTAGTTCCCATGTCAAGAGAACTATGACTCTGATTTTCCCTCTGAACAAAATCATCAAGTATTGAATTGTGGTTACAACCATAAATGGTGATAAGGGAGACCCACATGTATTATGACATTCCACATCCACATAACGAGGTGGCATTCTAGCGGGGGATCCCAACCCATATGAGGAAGATTGGAAAGGTGATTGCATCAAAGAATTACCAAGTCTTTGAAGTTCTATTGAATCTTACTTCATATATGTAATTCCCTGTAAAAATGTATGTGGATTTATAGGATGAAACATTTGGTTTTGAATCTGCATATATGCCTGCGCAGTCTTATGAGCATTCATTTAGGGAATCATCTAAACAAATATGGAAGTTTCAAGAATTTCTACTCTAGGATATGTTACCTCGGAGGCAAATAAGTCTTCAATATTCGTTGGAGCACCAATATTGATCCCATGACTCTTGTATTTTAAAGACCTTGTTTTGGTGTTCCCACCACCAAATATGACAATAACAACAAGATTCATCCTAGCTTGTGTGCAGAGTGGAGAAAAATCATTGAGGAGTTTCCCTTCATAGTCTGATATTTGAGGAGAATCCTCAACAAAAATGTCTCTGGGTACTTATCTTCGACTAAAATGGTTTTGTCCCTCAAATCTGTCATGAACCTTTTTTTCAACGCACAGTGCCACCCATGGTCATTTAAAAGGAGAAAATCATGATGAATAAATCATGTACCATAGTTAAGATAAACACTTGGAAGTAGTGTCATCCGAGGGTGAGGTCGAGGGTTCGAATCAAATAAGAAAGCTTGTCGATGATCTGGGGAACTTAGTGTTTGTCGACATTCCAGATGCAGTAGAAGGTACCCTTCCAAATATTCTTGAAGTCAATATCGAAAACATGGGTCTAGGCTTCGAGCCATCTCTTGAGAAGCTCGACTGTTGTGTGATGAGTCTTATCTTTAGCCATTTTTCCATTATCCCACAGTGAATACAAGATTTTTTTAACTAACCAATATTAGTTGAATCAATCTAATGGACCAAGCTATTGCTATCATCTAACGCCCAAATCAACGACACAAGAATGCACCGATCACATGGGACTAGAGTTATTATTAGAGGAACACCTTACGACATAATTATTATTATTACCACTATTTTTTATTGAAGTTAATTTTGATTTATTACATTAAAAAAGGGTGAGGAATTTTTTTTATAGTTTTATCTATTTAGTCAAAGAGCTAGGTGAAAATATTTCATAAATACATATAGTTTTAGTGAGTTAAAAGGTTAGGAAGGTTCATATTGTTACAAATATTTTTTCAAATATTATTTAATGTGGGAATATACATGATATTTTGGGATAAGGTGTTTTTCATCCTCCACCTTCTTAATATTACAACAAATATTACTACATTCATTTAATGGTCTTTTATTAATCATCCAATGCCACTCTTATTTTAGCTATGTTGATTTTCTTCTTTCATGTTATTTAGAATAAAAAAAAAAATTGATCTTCTAAATTAGAGTCCATGACCTAGTACAACTTGAGTGACCTAATGGTTATAAAACATGTGTTTTCTCATAAGAGCTTAAAGATTCAAAGTAGAGTATGTACACCTCTATCTTAATTCAAAGTAAAGTATGTACACCTCTATCTTAATTCAAATTAGAGTATGTACACCTCTATATTATACACGAATTTGGTGTGTGACCTTAAAATTAGATTTATAGTATTATCATATTATTTGTCTCTTCTCATCTAATTATTTATATCTTCACGTTTTACATTTATACATGATGACCTCCTCCTCCATCCATAATAATTTAGCTAGTTCTTGAAATATTTATGTCAACCCTTCTTAAGTCATGGATACCTTTCTCTCAAGTTTGAAGTAATCTTAGGAAGTCATTTGTATTTCATTTTATTTGTCTTGTGCGTGTACAACAATTACCTAGTCATAGCCACACTCTCAATGCAGAAGGACTAGCTTATATGGGGAGGACAAGATAAGGTGTATTGGGTTTACGAATTGTAAACTTTGGGATTTACTTGATTTTTCTTTGTGATTCTTTAGAATTTATATAGCTACAAAAATCAAATACATATAAGGTAATAGGAGTGATAAGAGCCTCAAACTAAAAAAAAATCCTACATTATAAATCCACTAATTTAGAATTATTTTCAAGACAAAATTTTACTTTCACCCTACATTTATTATTTTCTCAATATTGTAGTTTCAATTAAGCTTGTGATGAAGGTTTACTCCAAGATATTTTTTGTAAGTAACTTCCTTTAAGTTGTTATTATAATTACACAAAATTAACGTAGGTGATATTTTTTGTCTTCATTATCATAACCTTTGTTTTTTTCATAATTCACTCTCAACCCAAGTCTAGAGCAAAAATCCTTGAATATTCTTAAGTGCTTTGTCTAGATCAAAGGGACAACTTGTCATAAAAGCAATAACATTATTGTACAAAATTAAAATGATAATTATTGTAATTGAAATATGTTAGTGCAACCTACTTCTTCTAATGTGTGTTAAAATTGTCAATACAACTTTGCTTAACTTCTATATTACAATTAATTTTTTTCAACCAACCAATTGTATTATTTAACTTAGCAATAACATTCTTGTACACCATTTATCATAGCAATGTCAACTCAAAATGGTTATTATTACATTCATTTTAAATAATCCTATATAAAACTAGGTTGTCCATGGTTTAACCCTTTTATCATAAGAATTAGCTATATGCTATTTTCTTTTTCAAGTATAATCCCTTATGACTTAGCTAAAACATGGATTAATCATAGAGATCATATAAATAAAGAGGTTTCTTTTTTTTCTTGCCTTAAAAATAAGAACAATAAAATTTTGATTTCATGTTTTAGTTAAACAATGGTTCGTAGAATTGAACTTGTAAATGTAAAAGAAAAATATACATTTTTTTTTAAGGACTTATATTACATAGGCTTTGATGTTGATAACTTACATTTTACAAAACATTTCTCCATTCTCTATATGTTTCAAAGTAAAAAACTTAGTACCTTGTAATAAATATTAAAATATACAATTTAAAATAAAACAAATTATACATATTTAAATATTATCCCAAGCATTCATAGACTTAGAAATTTCAAAAAAAAATTAAAAAAAAATTCAATCCAAAATAAATATTATTACTTTTTTCCTATTTTAAAATTATTTCCATAATTCTCAAAATTTAACTTAAGTACATATAAATACCTTAATTTTTTATTATATATTTTTCTTCTTATCAATAATTTATAATTACTTTTTTTTTTAATTAAAATTTTAAAGTTATTTTTGTTAGACTTGTTTAAAAAAGTAGAATGTCTTTTAATAATTTTAAATTTTTATTTTATAATTATTAATAAAATATTATTATAAATTATAAATTAATATTAATATACAATTAACAATAACTTAATAAAATCTGTCATTTTCTAAAAGCTCCAAATCTGACATACTAGGAATCTCTTAGGATGACGGGCTTGACTAATCATCCCTGCGAGAATTTCCTTTTCGGGGATTTCACTCGTATCATAGAATTTTGACGTTCCAGTGATAGCCTAACTCATAGGGAAAATTAGGTCAATATGATAACTTAGATTGGTCGGCTTTACCAACTGTCGATGCGACACCCGCCACCTAAAATTTTATTTATAGGGATAGGGGTGGTACCCTTCTTTTATATATATAATATAATATAATATAATATAATATGTGGTATATTTTGGGTAATTCTTTCATCTTGAAAACCATTCATTGTTTTCATCATTGAACCAATTATTCTTTGCATTCCATATTCTAAAAACATAAAATAATGAAACACTAGGTGGCATCTATTACAAAAAAAAATGTTTATAAACATTATGTCTAGTGAAATCATCAACAACATTACATTCAACATAAATTTAGGATTTCTTTCTATAATTGTAACCTTTTCTTCAATCATTGGCACAGGTGTTTGAGCTCACCCTCACCCCACCATAGTTTTGGATAGTCAAAAACATAGTGTCTTTAACAACATTAACATTTTTGCGCTAGACAACTCTAACATCTCATGGCATGCCCAAACATTTAGCCTCCTGAGCTTTTTGAGTTTTCTTAATATTGGAGTGCTCCTCAACCTTTGGAATCCAACAATGATCGGTTTCTCCGAAGATATCAATATCTCAAGATTTGGCGGCTCCTCTAGTATTAAACACCCCCCAAATGATTAGATGTTGAAGTTTTGATAAACCACAAAGCCCTTTTATTTGTGTCAATTTATTACATTGCCTCAAGCTCGAGTGTTAAAGGTTTTGGAAAAACACACTCTAGAAAGAATACCTTCGATATTTCTATATCGGACAAATATATCTCCTTGAACACAAGCATGCATTTTTTCATCTTCATGGAAGGACTCCAACTTATTGAACTCTCTACCCTTTTCTCTTTTTTTCTTCAATATTTTTAAATGGCGGTCCAACAACAGTACAAGACTCCACCTTTAAATGTAGAGGATTGTTCATCTTGAGAAGGTGTTGTGCTAAGTATTATATCCCACACTTCTCGATATGAAACTTTTCCAACTGACACAATGGTGGAAAGTGGTTGGGAAAGTATTTCAATCTAGGCGCTCAAGAGGTAACCAATTTTTTCAAGCTCTTGAGCTTAGATAAAAAAAGAGGAAGCAACACTTCGAATGAATCGTTACCTATTGGTAGAGCTTCTAAATTACATAGGTTCCAAATCCAGTTGGGAAATTCTTTAAAGTTCGCTCCATCCATGTGTAATTCTTTCAAGGATCATTGATGTTCGATCTAGGGGGGAATTCTATCACATGTCCATAGGTCGAGATATTTAAGTATTCCGGGGTTGTAATATTTTGAAGTGTGGTGCTTGGAGACGGTGAGCTTGGAGCAACCTCGCAATTTGGTGTGTTACCTTAAAAATTAGATTTATATTATTATCATCTTAACTATATGTTATCCTCTAATTATTTATATTACTATTAGCCTCTAAAATGTCCCAAAGGTCGAGAAAGGATATCGACGTGAGGTAACCTCAAACCAAGCTTTTAGTTTGGTAGCTAGCCCTACCAAACCAGAGAGGGCTCTCTCTATGAACATCACTGACCAAAGGGTTTGACTAGAGGAAGAATGGATTTTAGGCTAGATAAATTATCTCTAGGGTTTTGAAAGATTTAGGGTTTTTTCCGTTGGACCGGGGAGGAAAACCAAGTAACTAGGTTAAAGTATCAAAGGTCACGGTTGCAAGAGATATGGAGGAACAATATAGCTATGAATTTGTGATGGGATTAGGATTTTGTTGGTGTAGTGTATGTTTTTAAAGAGAATTAAAATCTTAATGAGCATGTACACCATGAATTTATTAAACAAGAAGGAAGGTTACATAAAATGACATTACCAAACAAAACAGAGCTTCCATGAAAGAATTATTCTTATAAATCTTGTAGGAAAATCACTAAAGAAAGAAAGATATGGAAAGGAGACATATATATCAATAATATAAAATTATAACGAGAGAAAATACAACATCACAAACTCACAACATGAGAGTTCATGGATAATAGTTGCAATAGGTCCTTTGATTTCCCTGTGTAAAAGTTGAACTACAAGCTACCGGAGTTCCAACCTCTAATGTCCAACCATCAAAATGACTAAAAAAATACATACATATAGACCAAAAAACCATTTCCCCTCTCTCGTTGGCTGAATAATAGAGTGGAGGAACAATTTACATGAATTCCTCACCTAAAACCTAAGACTAGGGAGGTTAAACAAAACTCTCCTCATAATAGAAAAAATCGATACATTTGATCTTAAAAACCATTTACAAGCATGAATCTACCTAATTTTTTACTTTAACCAGACATATTTACACCTCAATGCATCATTAAAACCGAAAAAAATGAAAAATGACACCATAAAAAGTCTAACTGGATCGAGAAAACTAAGAAAAATGAGTTACGGGCAAAAGTGCGGTGAATTGACAAGAAAGTGCGACGTACAAGAGAAAGTGCAACATGCCAGGGTGTAAGTGACTTTTGGATGGGTTCCCGAGGTCAAATCAAGATCCGAAAGATCTTGGAGAAAGCTCTTCCTATCTAATACATCATAGGATCTTCAAGCATTGAAAAAAGACTGCTTCTAGCCCTCCAAAAAACATTTCTCCCACAACTATTCCGGAAAAGTAGTGTGCCTCCGAAAAACATGGCAGAAAGGTGTTTTTGTGGTAGTTTTATGACCCTTTCACCCACCGGAATGTGCTGACATAACTCTCCCAATAGATTAAATTAATATACGAGGTAAAAAAGAAATCCAAAAAATGCAAAAAAATTTGTCATTTGGATGCAAAAAGTACGACGTGAGGCTCGCTACCCTTTTGGACCAAAAACTGTGCAAAATTGCCAAAATGCCCAAAAACTTCAAAATTTGTCAAAATATTTAGAAATTTGCTAAAAATTAGTCCAAAATTGCTCCTTGAAGTGAAATAATGATGCATTAGGCCATGAGAGAGGCCTCCACTAACAAATCAAGCCTACCCTTCTCTTTTTGCCTCATTAGGGTTTCTTTCAACCTTTTCTTCAACTGCTCGATTCTTACTTGAGGTACCTAATTTCTTGGACTTTGGTGGTGTTGTACCTTAAGAGACAATCCCTTAGCTGCGATAAGGAATCAGTGCTGAAGACATTTTATAATTATGTCACAAATTTTTTATGTCTCTATTTATTACCCCTCAAGTATTTATAATCACACCCTTAAATATCAAATATTATGAATGCTTTGCAATGCTACCAACTATTAACATTGAACGAAATGACTGGAAGAAAATTTAAGGAGAAGTCCAAACTGATACGCTGTTTTATACAGAAAATGCCATTATGAACTTCAGAAGAAACATGTGAAAGAAATAGTTAAAACAAAGGAGTGCCAATTAAGGTTTTTAACTCTTATACACGTAGTAAGAAGAGACCCATCTTGCTAATAACCTTGTTTTATTCATAGAAGGAAATACATAATGAAAAGCTGGAATACATTTAAACATAAACAAATTGCCATAAACTTGCTTACTCATTCATTAATCTTTGAATCCTTGAGTACAAAAATATTTGTCCGGTCCCAAAACTTGGAGCCTTCCTACCTCTTGGAAATTACATTAAATACAATAAAAAAGCGAGTTTGAAGCTATCAGTAACCAATTCTAACTACACAAACTACTTCATGACTTCGAAGAGTTTGTCTATTACATGCCTTGAAAATGTCTTTTACAATTACATTGACTTCAAAAAATAACATAAAGTAAATATCCTAATCTATAGGAATTGTCGATGAAGTGGCTTATTTTCCTCGATCAACTCGATTTCTCTTTCTTTGTTTCGATCCCTTTGGCAAGTCAATAGTCCAAGCTCTACACTTTTTTCCATATTTCTACCTTCATCTTGGATGAATGTGTCGATTGTGATACTCCAATCTGAATGTATTAATTGGTCATAAGATGGCCTTTCAAAGAAAAAGAGTTTTTACCATCCACAAGAGTTGAAAATATCTTTGCAAGAAGTTGACCATTGTTTCTCCTTTAAGTACTGAGGTTTTCTCATGCTCGTTGTCAATCTTGCTTTTTTTCATCACCGATGAAATTCTCATAAGAGCTCCATAGCGTGAAGATTCCCTCAGACTACCCAACATGATGGCATGCCTACCATTGTCATTTTATCAAAATATTTATCAAATTCACTAACTACTTCTTTGATTTCAATTAACTTTCTTTCTATAGACCTTTTCTAAGATCATTCACGATATTCATTTTATTAATTTCCACTACATAAAAAAATTCTATCCTACATATCATTCTCCTCTAATTCTCGATCCGATTTGGAATTGATATAATCAATAAATCTTCTAGCCCAAATTGCTTTGTTAATCCCTTTCGCTTATCAAACATAATTGGTTCTTCACATTCCACAATAAGGCTTTTTTCTTTTTGCAATAATCATCATGAAGCACCAATTGGACTTCATTTCAAAGATGATATCAATCCAAATGATATCCTTAGCTTGTGTTAATGACACATTGCCTTTCATTCTTCCTTTGAGATTCTTGATCTCAACTTCAACATTCTGAAATCCATTTTTTTACTTATCTGCTTCATTTAGTAAGACCTTCATCAATTTTGTAGCGTCTCCAAATATGTTTGAGCCTTCTTTCTATCTCTTTTAGCCATCTCGAAACTCAGGTATTTAATTGAATAATTTGTGCTTGAGGATCCGCATCACTGTAGGAAAAACAAAAGTACAATTGTGATTATCAATGTGATTTTGTAAAGAAAGTGCGATCTGCTTCACTTTGGAAAGTTCTTCATCCTTTCCGCATAAGTTGTCGCAACAAATTCTCTTTTTTCTGTCTCTACCTCCGCAACCTCTCATGGGACCATTGAATGTTCACCAATAGGTAACCTCAATTTCTTCCTCAATGTAGATATCTCTACTTCAGCACTTTGCAAGAAATTTCGCACATTGAGTCTTGTCACTAGGGTCTACACCAATCTTAACAATAATCTTCCTCAACTCTTCATTTTGGACTATTAAGGCTTTTGAATTGGCCTTTTCCAAACTTCAATTGTTTGATAACTTTCCCTAACATTTTTTCATCTTTATCGCCATTGCATTTTTCTTTGTGAGATCATTAATAATCAATTGCCCGATTCTGCATATGCAAATTCATTTTGTCCATTAGTGGAATATTTTTAACATCCATAGTCACATTTACGATGTTAAAAGCTGTTTGAGGGCCCAATTGACATTCTTGTGGGATGTGACAACGCAATCCTAAATTGATCTTTTTTCAAGATCCATTACATTCAACGACTTCTTGTCCGATCGGTAGTAACCTCGATGTTCTACTTGGGCCTCCATGCCGGCCTTCATTCTCTCATTTCTCTCCTCAATTTGCAAAAAACACTCGTTTGATTAAGGGTACTTGTTCATGAGAGGATTCATGACCTCCCAGGGAAGAGGAGCATTATGCTCTTCACCCAAATGCAAGGAAAAACTAGGTGAATTAGAGGAATGATCCTCAACAAATTTTTTTCCTTTTCTCACCTCTTGGTGCCTCATCATCCAAGTCAATAATAGCTTCTTTACCTCTTTTATTTGTTTTCTCGAGTTATAATGAGTTTTGAATGCTTGTATTTATCGAACTTATTTCACCTTTGTTTGCCACCTTTTCTGCTCGGGTCTACTTTCATGAATGAAAGGTCGAGTATCCATTCTCAATTCTTCTTTGTGAAATTATACCATGGGGATCATAAGCTCATTTTTCTCCCTAATAGCAAATGTGTTTCCTCCAACAACTTTGTTACTTCCTCAAAAAGCCCGCCTCATATTAACTATGAAAGGTCCCACACTCATAGGAAATTTATACATATGACCCTTCTTCATAGGGACAAAGTGCACATGATCAACATTCAGGGATTTGTACGATAAATTCTAAGGCAAAAAATTTTATCGACAAAGCCTCATTGGTACAAACATTGGGAGCTCTGTAGAGTTCAAAATTTGCTCCATACAACCTTATTTCTCGAATATTCTTCAAACAAACTAGTCCCGAAATTTACAACTAGTTCCTAAATGTAGAAACTCCTGGGCTTTAGGTAAAAAACAAGGGGGGATGAACTCCATTTAATATTTTATATGCAATGGGCATACATTGAATAGAAAAATAAAATAACCCCTCTTCATTTTGCTCCCTTCCGATTATATCTCAGTCCGTAATACAACTGACCGTCTTTGCTTTGTTTACATCCACTATATTTAGACCTAACTGCATGAATTTTCCAACATTTTGGTATAAAAATAAGTAGACAACCAGTGAGGGAAATTTCAAAGAACCTGCCGTTGAAATACTCATCAATTGCGAGTTGAATGCTTCTTGCCAAATGGATGGAATATCCATGACCATGCCCTGCTTCATCATCATGGCGAACATTCCTAGGGGACCGACTTTCGTCCATCGTAATGTCATCTTCTTTGCCCAATATTTTAGCAATGCTACTTAATACGGTCGAGTGTCTTTGTTGAAAACTCCAATATTAAATTCTCCACATTCTGCTAAAATCTGCTTCATATTGGGCTTCAAATGGAAAAATAAACCGATTGAATTCTTCTCCCTACAAGGCTTTCATAGTAAGTAACCAGTGAATCTTCCGAAAATTAACCCGATGATTTGGCTTCGGGAAAACACAAGGCTTGGCGGATTAATTGTGTAGACACTTTGCATAACATTTTCCCCTTGGGAATTGATCATGAAACATTTTCCGGGATACAATGAGGAAACCAACCAATAGATAAACTCCGGGAATAAATGTGTCTTCGAGATGCATGTAGAAAGGACCCCATATTTTCTCATGATGGAATAGATAGGGGAATTATCATTATTCAATACAACTTGTTGGCAGAATGGAAGATGAATTATTGAAGACGCGGTATCTTGAATGTCTCTCTCATTATCCATGAGAGGAATGTGGCTCGATGAACCGTATAAAGAAGACCTTTAGCCATGATTAGAAAAGGTGCGTAAGGAAAAATTTTGCAAGGTGACTAAAATAGAAAGGTGACGGAGAACGCAATAGGTCAAAGTGCAACAAACTACAAAGTATTTTGAAAACGAAATGAAAAACACCCCTAAATAGATGGAGCGGCTTTTTCCGTTAGAAATTCCTACGCAATGTGTCACTTAACCGTTGGACTGATTTGACACGAAAAAAAATAGCTCTCCATTCAACATATGGCGTCATCGGAGGGGTCTCGTGGTACGACCGAAAACTTCATCGGTGCCCCCTACGCTGATATCCATCATTGATCTCATCGCATCCGCAGATCAACCCAAAGAAACTCGTGGAGGCACCCTTTCCGTTAACTCTCATGCTATTAGTGCCCGCGGGTTGGGTCATCCAGCTTTATTTTTTTTAATATCAGCACTCGCGCAGTTAAATTAATCTGCCTTTAATCTTCGGATATAAACCCACTTGTATAAAGTTTAAAACAATTAAACTCTAATAAATCGAAAAAAGCATTTCCTTTTTATGCCAAATTATAACACTATAATACTTTAACATATTTAACATATTTTCTTTTATTTTAGTTTTAGATTTTTTTTTGTATTTTTTAATATAAAATTAAAAGGATATGCGGATGATCCACAACATCCCTGCTCCACTTAGGGGATAGTGTTTTTTGCCACGAAACACTAAGAACGTGCGGATCAGTGCCTTTCACTTTGGGCATGGAGTCAAAAAAATTGCTTGATGAGAAATATACAATGATAGAAAACCGGATATGTACAATGATGAAATAGTCGCTTCTAGTGCTGGAAATAGTGTTTCAAATACTACGCATTAACAAGCAGTTCTACTACTTATCCGTCAAGACTTTCCAACGTGAAAGTGTTATTTTCTCTTGCTTCAATGATTTTATACTGGACCATAACATAAAGGATCAAATTTGCCATGCTTTCCTTTATCCTCTTTTTCTTTCGTATCCCATCTCATTACCAAATGTCCATTTTGAAACATGATTTCTCTTGATTTCCGTCGAAAATGGACTTCATTTTCTCCCGATAAGTGACCAAATTTTCCCTAACCTTATTTCTCGCTTTCTACTTAATTCCACTCACTTTATTCATTCTTCTAATCAAGGCATTAGGTTCCGCTTGAGCATCTTGAAGGAAAGATATTACGCCTTACTAACCGAGTGGGAAACAATGCTTGGGTACCATATACTAATTCATAAGGTGACTCTACTGATGGATCTCCTAGTAGTCATCCTCACCGGGCTCATAAAGCAAAGACTAGCTTTGAATCCCAATTCTTCCGGTTCTCATTTATTGTCTTCTTCAAGATTTTCACCAACGTTTTATTAGAGGATCTCGCTAATCCATTTCCTTGAGGGTGATATGTTGTGGAGTAGGGACAATATCACATTATAAGTTTGACAAAATTTTATAAACCTTACTTAGTTGAAAAATTGAGCATTATCTCTGTCACAATCTTCATTGACATCCAAATCCGCTAAAAATATTTTCTTCCAAAAATTTCATTACAACCAAATCATTTTCTCTTCCGGAAGGGACCGCTCTACCTATTTTGTAAAATAATCTGTTAGCAGTCAAAATCCATTTAAATTTCCCACTTTATGGCGGATTGATTTCCCCAATGAAATCCAACCCCATTGTGTGAAAGGGTTCTTCAACAAAAACATGGAGAAGAGGTAAAGGAGCTAACCATTTCTTTTCGCAAAAACTAGCATTTTTGACAACTTCTAATAGTCCCGTATATGTCTGCAAATAAAGAGGGCCAATAAAAAACCTCGATTTAAGAATCTTATGAGCACTTACTTTCCAACTATAATGACCTCCACATAAGCACTCATGATACTCTTTAATCACTTCTATGGTTTCCCTCTTCTCGTTAGACATAGCAGCAACACACCGAAAGAGGATCTTTCCAATACAACTTAGCTTCAATTATAACATAAAGTGCTGAGGTTTAAGTTTCAAGGCTCTATACCTAGCTCGTTAATTGAAGGTGGACAAGAAAGGAAACATAAATAATGAATCATTTGTACTGCTTTGAATAGAGGAATTTATACTTAATTGTTGCTTTTGTCCTAATGTGATTTGATTCTTCATTGAATTCTTCTGCTGTGCAAGTAAACTCGATTCCCAAAGCTTAGAAATGAGATTCTTTTAACAATTTTCTAGTCCTAGTCCTTTGACTAGCTTTGTTGGTTTGATATCCAAATCATATTCTTGGATTTTAGCAATCCATTTCCTCTTTTCCCTTCAACATCACTCTACACTAATACACCCTTTTACATTTCTAATTAGCTACATATGCTACAATTTGAGAATGAAGTATATAAGTTCTAAAATCTTTCAATGATTTAACGAGCATACACTTGTTTCTCCAAGATATTATACTTAGTTCTCGCATCTCAAGCACTTTGCTAAAAAAAGGCTACTAGTCGCTCACTTCCTTCTTCATTTTTTTGTAGTAATACAACAACAATTGTAGAAGAAGATGCAAATGAGAAAATTTGAAAATGGCTTCAAGTAATCTAGATCGACCAAAAACAGGAGCTTCTTGGAGAGCTTTTTTAATTCTTCCAAAAGATTCCCTTACATATTTGTCCCACTTTACTTCAAAGATCCTTTTTCAACATATCCGTTATTTTCGTGACAATCTCAAAGATAATTTGGGACAAATCTTCTCAAAAAATTGATTTTTCCAAGAAATCTTTGAATATCCTTCCTACTTGTAGGTAGTGGGATTGTCTCAGATGGCTTAAACCCTTAACGGATCAATCTTCACCCCTTTGCTTTGAAACTATATGGCCCAAAAATTTTCCTTCTTCTAGAGCAAACAAGGATTTTTTAGGATTCAATGATAATCCATATTTCTCGTATTTTAAAAATGCTTTCGCAAATGTTGTAGGTGTTCATCATCGTAATCTTGAAAAAATTGTAACATCATCAAGATAAATAACTAAAAATTTGTCCCCTACAAATGCAATATCCATTGCCCCTTCTGGAAAGTAGCTCTCGCATTCATGAGGTCGAATGGCATCCCGGCATACATGAATGTACTCCCAGTGTAGTGAAAGTAGTTTTTCTTTTGATCTTCCTTCTCCACAACAACCTAATTATACCCGAAAAACCATCAACCATGGATAACTTGTATGCTCCAGTACTTTCCCGCAAGACAAAGTCCATATTTGGCAAAATGATAATTATCCTTCAAAGGAAGCTCGTTCAAATTTCTGAAATCTACACATAGTCTTATCTCTCCATTTTTCTTCTCTGACCGATACAAGATTGCAAACCCAATATGAATATCTTTAAGAGGAACAATAATATTTGCTTGTAAAAGTTTCTTTTTACCTCTTTTTTCAATTGGAGCCAACAATAATGGGTTAATTTGTCTCAGGCTTTTCTCTATGAGGCTCAATCCCATCTTTCAATGGGATTTTATGTTGAATAATACTTTTATCATAAGTTTTCGCATCTTCATATGACCATGCAAATACATCCATAAACTCGCTTGAAAAGATCTACATACCTCTCTTTGTATTCCTTTGGAACTCCTTTTGAACACTTTGACTATTTTAGGCTCATGTTGAGTTCCTAAATTTGAGTCCTCCATTTCTCCATCTTGGGATACCTTTTTCTAGTTTATGGCCACATCATTAGCATCAAACAAAGAAATATTATCTCTTCAATTGAATTATCTTCTCGGCCTCCAATTGTCTCGCTTTGATATTTTTAGACATTTCACCTTGATCACTTTCATTCACTTCTAAATCAATTTGAATGTCTTCAAAATTTCCAATCATCATCAAGAACCCGATTAATCTGCTCATCATCCTCAAAAGACCGCCAATGTTTTATATTATCAGTGAATTTACGTCCGTGTCTCAACTCAATCTCATACCTCAACCTTGGATTGATTGGTGGTTTGAAATGTACTTGCCATAAACTCTAGCTAATGAATCGCCATTCTATTCTCCTCTCTTGGAATAAACTATAAGTTAAAGGCCTCAAAATAATTTTCAACTAGATCCCTATACCTCATTTCTATAGGACCTCAATCTGGAATGTTTAGTCCCGACACCAACTTTTAATTTGCCTTATGATCAATTCGTAATCACCAAAAATAGAGATAGACTCGTATTCCCATCCGTTTAGTCGTTTGAAGACTTAAAATCAATGCTTCATATTTAGCTACATTATTAGTGGATTTGAATTCCAGCTTCAAAGAAAAAGGTACAAGGTTACCTTCAGGTGACAGAAATATTAATCTAGCCTCCGGGGCCTTCTCAGAAAAGTGCACCATCGAAATAACATTTCCAAATATTATTTGAATGTATAGCCGCTTATGTACAATGGATGAAGGGAGCTTCTTCCATGTGAATCTTTAGCAAATTCTCGCATCTTCTTGCAGCATGAAATATGAGAGATCCTCCTTCTCTCGACCATAAATGGGGGGAATTACCTCGCATCTTTTGGTAGTATTCTTCAAGAAACTAGTTTTCCGTATAACCTCCTTTCCTCCCCATTAAAAACATGAATGATGGCATATGTGAAATCTAATTTCAAAACACCTCCAAGTTTTGCCCCCAAGATCTGGGACAACAACATAGCAAATCTAGTCTGGAATATCCGCTCACTACCGCATCCATCATAATACTCTTAGATAGAATTTGAGCTAAGGAAACAACCATATATTTGATAAGACCGTATGCACTTCACCTCTTTTTAATCAAAGGAACAAAGGTCTCTATATGGCTTTGTAATTTGAAAATTTAACTCTTTCATCACAGTACAGTGGCATTAGATTATGCAATGCACCAAAATCTCAGCATACAATTATGTAAAATGGAATCATGCAATAGAACCGATATATAGAAAGGTGGAATAGAAGAATCTACCTCTTTAACATGAGGTCAAAAAGTAACCACTCGTTTCTCTTCTTTCGCATTTACTATATCACCCACTTCATCAGATCGAGATAAATTAATAAACTCCAAAATTTCCTTCTTATAAACCAAGTGTTTTGACCAACTCAAGAAGTGGCACTTGAATTTTTACTTTTTCTAATTCTTTTAGACAAACTAAAGATTTGATTTTGTTTTGTAAGTTTCTCAGGCTCTTTCTTGATTTTTATTTGAATTTGCATGTTAATCGAGAACAATAACAATTTTCTCCAAAATATTAGGGTCATTAGATTTCATTTGAGGAGTTTCATGATGGCGATGCTGCTCCTTCTCTTTTTCTTGATTCATGGGCTATTTCCCCTTGCCTCGATTTCTTAATTTGGTTTTTTTGTAGTGGAGTCACCATTGGAGTAGGTACCGATCTTGATTCTCCTCCTTCATCATCCCGAGTGTCTCAAACTCTTTTTTGGACCTCAAATCATATTTCTTTGTGCAACTGCTCGCATAAAATCGATCAGAATTGTTTGCAATAATCATCCATTTCTTCCCTCGATCAAATGAAATATCAGCTTCTTTACATTCTTCACACATATTCTTTCTCACCTTCTTCTTATGTTTTCAGTGACCTACATACACACAACAGAAATTTGATCTTCATATTCTTTCTGATCATTATCGCTGAGAATGTGATGGGGGTCGCTTCATATATAAAGGTGCTTGGACTTGATCTTGATCTTTCCTTTCCCTCCTGTAAAATTTGAAGGGGTTGTTTTCTGAATTAGGGATTGAAAACCCTCCGCTTTTATTGTGCAGTTTCTTGTGTGACATATTTCGAGCTTTACCAATTTATTTCGACAAATTCAATGACCTTTGTCATATCATATATCCTCCGATCTTGAGATGAGGCTCCTCTCTTATCTTGAATCGTCCTGCAATAGCACATATTTGCCTCAATCTCTAAGGCATCAATTTGAATCTGTTCAATATTGTGGGGATATTCTTTTCTCAATGTAAAACTAAAATCCGACTCAAATGCTCCAACAAAAACAACCCTTGCTCCAATACTAGGATGTTTCATTTCCACGATGCAGACTATTGTACAACTTATTAAATCTTTTAACAAAATCACTCATACTTTCGCCTGATTTTTTCTTTATAGCATTAAATTCGTTAAAGAATAACCATGGTCTCTTTTCTCACCCCATCTCCTCGGATGAATTGTATTTCTAATTCGTCCCAATTATTGATTGAACCATCGTAATCCCTTTAAACCGTTTTTTGTTCTCTCCACTTAGAGACTGCACAAAAAGTCTCATTACCACATCAAGATGTTCTACATTAAAATTTTTCATCAAATGTGTAAAAACAAAGTGCATATTATCGCAATTATTTCATCTTCACCAAAAGAAATCTAGTGGAGAAACTTGAGATACTCATGAGGCATCGTATTCGTATGGTTGGGGTAGATTTAATGTGTGCATATCTATTCATCAAGAAAGTGGGCTGCCATCTTTATGCCCCGATTGATCGTCTCCTTGAGTAGGGGTAAATGGATACCAGTTCTAGGTGGGGATGAATGAGGTGGAACAATTGATAAAGGGATAGGTGTAAGAAAAATGCAAAAAGAACTGGCAATCTGTATGAGGTTGAGTTTCTGCAAGAGGAAATGATACAAAATCAAAATATTTTTCTTCTAACGTTGGTTCTTGGAAATGAATGGGTGAAGGTGAGGAGATTCTTCTTCCGGAAAATGAGTTTCCAAGAAATATCCTTGGATGAAAATGTATGTGGGCTATCGCCTAGTGCAAGTAGTGTGGCATCGTGTAGAAAATTTTTTCCGTTTTTCCTTGCCCTTCTTTGAAACTAACTTTTCTAGACTCGAGGCAATGGGAGCTTTTTGGGTCGAGAGGTATCTCGACCTTTGTGTGAGGCTTCTAGAAGGCAGAATTATTTTAAAGAAGCACATCTTAGTATTTCCTCCTCTCTAAACAACTCAGAGGAAATGTGAACAAAAACCTGGTGGAAAACTTCGAATCTTCGCCTCGGCAACAATTCCAATTAATGTTGTACCTTAAGAGACAATCCTTACTGTGATAAGGAATTAGTGCTTAAGAAATTTTATAATTATGTCACAATTTTTTTATGTCTCTCGCTTTATTACCCCTCAAGTATTTATAATCACACCCTTAAATATCAAATATTATGAATGCTTTGCAATGATACCAACTGTTAATGTTGAATGAAATGACCTGGAAGAAAATTTAGGGATAAGTCCAAACCGATATGCTATTTTATACGAAAAATACCATTCCAAACTTTTGAAGTAACATGTGAAAGAAATAGTTAAAACAAAGGAGCACTAGATTAAGGTTTTTAACTCTTATACACAAGTAAAAAGAGACCCGCTGCTCATAACCTTGTTTTTATTCATATGAAGGAAATACATAATGAAAAACTCGAATACATTTCAACATAAATAAATTGCTGTAAACTTGCTTACTCATTCATTAATCTTTGAATCCTTGAGTACAAAAATATTTGTCCAGAGAGGTCCCAAACTCCTGAGCCTCTCCTCCTTCTTGGAAATTACATTAAATACAATAAAAATCAATTTTGAACCGTCAGTAACCAATGCTAACTACCCAAAAATACTTCATGACTTCGAGCGACTGCCTATTACATGCCTTGAAAATGTCTTTTACAACTACATTGACTTCAGAAAATAACATAAAGTAAAAATATCCCTAATCTATAGGAATTGTTTGATAGAAGTGGATTCTTTTTCCTTGATCAACTCGATTTCTCTTTCTTTGTTGTCGATCCCTTTGGCAAGTCAATATTCCAAGCTCTACACTTTTTCCATATTTCTACCTTCATCTTTGGATGAATGTGTCGATATTGTGATACTCCAATCTAAATGTATTAATTGGGTCATAAGATAGCCTTTTCGCAGGAAAAGAGTTTTTACCATCCACAAGCGTTGAAAATATCTTTGCAAGAAGTTGACCATTGTCTCTCCTTTAAGTACCCTAGTTTTCTCATGCTCGTTGTCAATCTTGCTTTTTGTCATCACCGATGAAAATTCTCATAAGAGCTCATAGCGAAGATTCCCTACGCTACCCAACATGATGGCATGCCTACCCTTGTCATTTTATCAAAAGATTTATCAAATTCACTAACTACTTTCTTTTGATTTCTATTAACTTCTTTTTTCGTAGCCTTTTCTAAGATCATTGATATTCATTTTATTAATTTTCATCCCGATAAAAATTCTCATCCTACATATCATTCTCCTCTAATTCTTGATCTCGATTTTGAATTGATATAATCAATAAATCTTCTAGCCTCAAATTGCTTTGTTAATCCCTTTCTGCTTATCAGACATGACTCGGCTCTTCACATTCCACAATAAGGCTTTTTTCTTTTGATAATAATCATCATGAAGCACCAATTGGACTTCATTTACGGGATGATATCAAATCAAATGATATCCTTAGCTTGTGTTAATGACACATTGCCTTTCATTCTTCCTTTGAGATTCTTGATCTCACTTCAACATTTCGAAATCCATTTTTTACTTATCTCGCTTCATTTCGTAAGACCTTCATCAATTTGTAGCAAAGTCTCCAAATCCGTTTGAGCCTTCTTTCTATCTCTTTTAGCCATTCAAAACTTAGTATTTAATTGAATAATTTGTGCTTGAGGATCCGCACCACTTGCAGGAAAAAAAAGTACGCTTGTGATTATCAATGTGATTTTGTAAAGAAAGTGCAATATGTTTCACTTTGGAAAGTTTTTCATCCTTATTCATAAGTTGCCTGCAAAAACTTCTCTTTTTCTCCTTCTCTACCTACTGCAACCTCTCGCTTTCCATTGAATGTTCACCAATAGGTAACCTCAATTTCTTCCGTAATGTAGATATCTCTCACTTCAAAGACTTTGCAAAGAATTTCGCTATTAACGATCTTGTCACTAGGGTCTACACCAATCTTAACAATAATCTTCTTCCACTTTTCATTTTGGAATGTTAAGGCTCTTGAATCGACCTTTTTCCAGTCCTTGCAATGGTTTGATAACTTTCCCTAACATGTTTTCAACTTTAACCGCTATTGCATTTGTCTTCGTGAGATCATTAATAATCAATTGCCCTGCCTACATATGCAAATTAATTTTTGTCCATTAGTGGAATCATTTTAACATCCATAGTCACATTTACAATATTAAACCGTGATGAGGACCCAATTGACATCTGCTGTGTGAAAGACAGTAGCAATCGTAAATTGATCTTTCTCAAGATCCATTACGATGCGGTAGCCTCGTCCTGATTGGGCAGTAACTTGATGTCTCGCTTGGGCCTCCATGTTGGCCTTCATTTTCTCATTTCTCTCCTCAATTTGCATGACACTGCTTTGATTAAGGGTACTCATTCATGAGAGGATTCATGACCTCCCGATGGAAGAGGGAGCATTCCCGCTATTCACCCAAAATGCAAGGAAAAACCGAGTGAATTAGAGGAATGATCCTCGACAAATTATGTCCTTTTCCCACCCTCTTGGTGCCTCATCATCCAAGTCAATAACAACGTCTTTACCTCTTTTATTTGTTTTCTCGACTATAACAGGAGTTTTAATGCTTGTATTTACTAAAATTATTTCACCTTTGATTGCCACCCTTTTTCTTACTCAAGTCTACTTTCATGAATGAAAGTCGAGTATATGTTCTCAATTCTTCTCTTTGAAATTATACCATGGGGATCATAAGCTCATTTTTCTCCTCGTGGCAAAATGTGCTTTCCTCCAACAACTTTTTTACTTCCTCAAACGCCCGCCTCATATTAACTATGAAAGGTCCCACACTCATAGGAAATTTATACATATGACCCTTCTTCATGAGCACAAATTCCACGCATGATCAACATTCAGAGCTATGCCTCGATAAATTCTAAGGCGAAAAGCCTCATTGGTACAAACTTTAGGAGCTTGTAAGGTCTCAGAAAATTTTCTCCATACTGTTAGTCATCGTATTTTTTAGTTGTTAGTGATGACTAGTTGTATAACCAAGTTTTTCCAACAAACAGATCTAAAAAATTTATCAAATTTGCACGAAATGTGAAAAACACCTATAAAACTTTATTTGCTCTCCTACCTATCAATTCGCCCATGATCGTGATGAAACCTCATTATCAAATCCTACCTAGCCTCACATGCATATCACCGCTCTATTAGCTCTAAAAGAGACAATCCAAATCCATTCAAACAACTCCCTAGGTTAGAAGTGAGTACTCTAAGACATCTCTCCCTTGGCAACCATCCAAGAGCCAAAAACCTCCATCCGCTATATACCGAGCTTATAACGTACACTCCCACTCGCTAATAAAGTTAGTCACGACCTCCAAGTCACGCCACTTATACACCCTTAAGTCTCAAAGCAATACATAGACCAAAATCTCAAGCCGATCTTAGGGTGTTTTACGAGCTTTTGATGGATTTTTTCAAGTATAGAAACATATCGATGATCTCGGAAGAAAGAATTCTTGGCTCCACATGAGAAGACAAACTGCTTCTCAATGTGATCCCTGAGCTCGAGATGCATCTACGTGAGCAAAGAGTTATTCATCAAACTCTTGCGTACCTCATTCACGACTCGAAAGGACGACAGAAGGAAAAAGTAACAACATGCCAAGAGGCTAATGATATGAAATAGCTAAGAGCCTACTTCATCCATAAGCGTAGGGTTTGAAGACCAAAAAAGAACCTCCTTCATCTATAAGCAGCAGGGTTTGAAAGCGCCTCCTTCATCTATAGTGCAGGGTGATGGCCAAATTTGACTTGAAAAGTTGCGACCGATTGTAATACGTGATTTGTTTAATGAACAAGGAGAGAGTGACTGGAGTTTTCTAAAGGAAAGTGATGATTGAAAGTAGAGGTAAAAATGTCATGTTTTCAATGTCGTTGCATCGCCATCATGTGTAGAGATAAACCATTGTCAATATGTTCATCGTGCAACCTTCATGTGGTTTGATATGAAAGGTTGACAAAACATCGATATTTTTGCTCAAGTGAAGGGCCTCTTCATTCATTAGCGATGAGCTGAAGCAAAGGATTATTTCTAGGTTTCTCACCCTGATCGATAGAAAAAAAGTATAGACATAATAGGAGATCATTGAAATAGAGAAATAAAGAGACCAAAAAAGAAAGCAAAGTGCCACTACAATCCAAGGAGGTCAAGCTTTATCTCTTAACGGTGTTTTCTTCCGAAAGACAAATTTGCATGACTCAAACAAAAACAAGATTGAAGAATGGTTGATAAGATGAGTCATCGCATGCAGACAAAAGACATGATAGTGATTGTGTTTCAAAGGATACTCATTTTCCTACTCGTAAAAGGGTGTCTTTCAAATATTCTTACCATAGTTGACAAAGGAAATCTCGAGCTCATTTCCAAGAGGCAAACACAACCGAACACAATTGTTCAAAAAGATATGAAAGAAGGATTTTGGTATACTTTCAAATTCTATAGAAGATTTTAAAACAAATATAGGCATGTTCATTATTAAAAGGCCGAGGCACCATATCACGCAATTCTGAGTAAGAAAGAGTGTTAGAAGAAGCGTCCCTTTTAGACGGAGAATGATAAAACAGTAGGTGAATGCAATTGCATTTTTTCACCTATAGTCAAGTTAGTTTCACAATGGGCATCATTAACCTCCAACATTAAGGGAAAAGTTTACATGCCACTCGCTACAAAAGGAGGAAACCTTTTTCTCCGAATTAGAAACAAAGTCAAAGGATTTCAATTTATCATCGTGGTTAAGGGAGGTCTCACTTATAAAAGCAAGTGGTTTTTACCCTCATGTACATATCCAAATGAAGTTATCAGGGTCACGATTTCAAAAATGAGGTTTCAAACTTTGATTTAAAAAAACAAAGGATTTTTCAAAAGTTTTGAACAAAAACCCTCTCCAAATCAAATGTGGAAAGGACCGTTGGATTGTCGTTTTCTAAAGGGTCAATGACCGCGGCACATTCATTTGTGCAAACTCCAAGCACAAGCAAAAGATCCCTCTTGCTGCCTCGAGACCAGAGAAGGAGGTTTTGAACGCAAAGACATATTTTTCGAGGGTAAAAGTTTGCACGACGCGTCCCGCAAATGTGCGCGTGCGCGCTCAGTGTAAAAATACATAGAGTTACAAGGCACGCGATGGCGCGCCGATAAGTTTTGGTCACAAAGGCCCGACAAAGCAACCTGAACCGTGTTTTGCGCGGGCACTCTTTTCCTCCCTAAAGGTGCCGCACATAAATCCCAACGCTCAAGACACCTCCAAATAACTCCCAAGCGTATCAAACTCCTCGAGAAGCATCTTTCATCGATTCCAAAGGTATTTTATATGCCTATTTTTCTTCTAAAACTCAAGTAAGACGTACGAAGGTTAAAAAGCACGCTTAAACCATAGGTTGAATTTGGTGTAAAAAAAGAAATTTGCTATTTTATATTGGCTAGAGGTGAAGCTTTAAAGAGGATTGAGTTTGCATTAGTATGAATAGCCAATAAACCGCCCTCAAACTCGTGATAAAGAAAGAAGAGACAAGGTGTTTAAAGGGTGAAACAAAGAGGGTATTGTCAAAATTGGTATGAAAAGCGATAGGGTGTAAAAGGGAGCGAGCGTTTTGATTGAAGAAGAGTCTTGATTGTTTAAACTGCTGCACAGATTCTTAAAGCTCTCACCAAACCTTACAAACTCGTGCCATTTCTATAAACACAAAGAATCGTTGACCGTGTAGATGCCTTCTTTCACCAACTCGTCTTCATATTGTTGAAAATATTTGTTGAAAGGCACACCAAAAGGAGTAGTGTTTTGTTGAAGGGGAGTTTATATTGTTGAATGCTACCACCTCAAAACATTTCAAGCTGCCTCACCTTGTCCTGTGAACAAAGTGAATTCTGACCGTGTGTATACACTGCTGATTGTGCTTTATGGTGTGGAATTGATTGCTGAGTTGCATACGAAGAGAGCGAGATTTTTGAACTAAAGGCTTTTGTTTTGCCTTCTCTAAAAAGACGAAAGACTCAGTCCTATTGCCTCAAAACATCAAAGCTGGGTACCCTTACATGAAAGTCGCCTTTGGATCGTATTTTTCTTCTTTGATCGTGTATTCGTTATGAATATTGACCATTGATACAAAGGCTAGGAAAGACAGACCGAGCGAACATGGGTCTGATACCAAAGAAGAGCATTTTCACACTATATTTGAGATCATTTGTTGCTTACAACAAGTTGATAGACCCGAGACAATAGGTTTTGTTCAAAAACACATTTCAAAGACTTTGAGGCATGGTGTTGGCAGGGAGCACGCCCAGTCAAGATGCCTCCCCAGCAAGATAAGCAGTAAGGGTTGCACAGAGAAGTATGAGCCAATTTCCACCGAGGAGGTAAATGCACACCCATCTCATCCATTCAATTTTCACGAGGTGGGGTGTTTGGATTTTTTTCCAGAGGGTACAAGAAGTCAAAATTTTCTCGCTCATCACATTTGTGTGCCTTGAGAGTTCAAAGATTTTCAAGTGGCATACCTTGATTTCAAGTTCTCCCGAGATCCATATCCAAAGCTACTAAAATCCCGCACATTGGCGAGAAATGGTTCAAGTAAGCCTATTTAGACTTGGATGACTACAAACCCTTCCTCAAGTCTCTGAGCATAGAGAAGCATGTCCCTGCTATTTTTCCCTTTCTCTTATCTTCTAGCCATTGCATCGCCCTTATGGAAGATTATAATGAAGTATTTCACTTGTAGGGAGATTTCCCTGAGTTTATGCATACCATTATCCCTAATGTTGATGCATTTCTGACAAGAACCAAGCATCTCCAATCTTCCTTCTTCTTGTGCAAAAGCATTGAGAAAATGGCCTCCTCTATCCGATAGAAGTCCCCATCACAGTAAAATAGCTCTCTATTCCCTATCATTCTCTTATTAAAATCATCATCCTTCACCATACCGGAGAAGAAAGAGGTTTCTTGGGATGTTTTCACTGCACTACAGCATTTCTCCACTGTCTCCCTCTAGTCCATACATCCCCTACATCTCCTACTCATCACCCCTCCCCTTGTTCTAGTAGGCCTACTCCTAAAAAGCTCAATTTTACCACAACACAAACAAAAGAGCAGTGGAGAAGGAGAAGGAAGTGGCCAGCGAGTAGAGGAAGAACATGAACGTGACTTTAAAAAAGATGATGAACAACATCATGACAGGGTGATGATGAGCGACATCATGACAAAGCGTGAGGATGAGGGACGACAAGATCATAGCGGTGGATGATGAGCAACCAGGAACAAAATGAGCGACGAATTTGAGCGGCGGTGTTTGAGCAAGAGCTATGAAACAAAAAAATGAGCAAGAATTTGAGACGAGCAAGATCCTGACATCGAGCTGAAAGGCGGCTGAAGAAAGACACACGACAGTCTCTCATAAAAAATAGCCGTCTCCTCATCATGCATGCCACACCTCTCAAAACACACAGCAAGACTCAAGGGGAAAAGCAAATCTCAGAGAGATGACAAGCAAGATGACAAGGGTAAAGGAAACCAAGTGCTCTTCCTCTCCTAAAGAGTTGCCAAGCCTAGAGCAACAAGAAATCGCTGCTCCAAGGTTGTCACTCAAAATTTGACTAAAGAACTCTCCTAGCAAAAGAAAGCTGCCAAAAGAAGCTTATCACCAGACTTGCCTAAGAGGAAGAGTGCAAGGATAGCCTTCAAGGCAAAGGAAAAAGCAGTGGAGAAGGTCATGAGCATGTGAGTAGTGATAACGAGGCTCGGATTCTAGAAAACCTCCTAATACATAGAGAAATGAGCAATTGATGCATCAAGGATGACCTACATCGGGCAAGGAATTTCAATCATTTCTTTGAGAGATCCAAAGTAGGCAAATGAGTGTTTATATGGTACACCTATGAGACACGAGCAATCAAGTACAAGAATGAGCGCTCCCAAAGCCCAAGCAAGGATTATGAGCTCATAGGTGATTTTTGATGAAAGATGAAGACAGACAGACCAGCTTAGCGAAAAAGGCCTCAGAACCATAGGGCTTAAACAGAGCCCTTGAAAGGCAAAAGGAAGAAAAACAAGCCCTTCTCCAATCCACTCCCCTCACACGGCATCGCCTGACTGAAGAGATTGAAAACAATAAGGAGGCATGGCTAGAAAGAGTCAATGAACATTTGAGAGGAAGCTTGAGAAGGCAAACAGAGGATTTAGAGCTTCCAAGCAAAGAATGTCTGAGCATTACAGAAGTTAAATCAGCTTTCTGTAGCAAGTTAAAGGTCGCGCAGAAAAGCTAAAGAGAGGCTAAAGAGAGCGCCCAACACGGAATGTGAAGAAAGACATATCGGGTGCTTCATACTTTTGGCTTCTGCCCGAAAATGTTGCTGAGGAACCCTTGAAGGTCATGCACATCGATTTTGGGCAAATTTTGATATGACTTTCTAGTTTTTTAGCATTTTTGAGTTTTTATCAAAACTCATAAAATTCGACATTTTCACTTTGGGATCCTTCAAAGGAGGATAATGGTATCATTGATGTTATAATTTCAGCGAGCACACCCTTAGCGATTTTCAGGACATTTGGAGATCATGTTTTCTCCCCCAAATGGCGAAAAGGGCTCGCTTTTTGTACACTCTGCGTCTGTCGCGATTTCAGTAATTTTCTGGTTTTTTACACATACGATGTGCCATTTTTGAGGACTCCTAGGAATTTGGATTGGACAAATTTTAGTTGTTCCAGAAGGTAGACACTCAGATCTTTCCAACGAGCTATCACATGAGCCTCGTTTCGACATCGGGAAGGCTGCACTAAATGTTGCTCGCAAAGTCGGTACCTTTTTGACTGATGTAAATTTTGAATATCTTTTGTAATTTTTGAACCTTTAAAAAACGATATTTCCTCATGTGCGTTTAGCTATTTTTTGCACATGAGAAGTCGTGTAAAGTCAATTTAATTCAATTTTTTAGCATTTTTTGAGATATTTTATGGGATATTTTTGTGCCTTGGGCTTTGCAAAGCCACAAGGACAAATTTAGATATTTTGATTAGGCCAATAGGGTAGCAAGTTGAACCATGAGGTTTTTCCCCACTTTGGCCTCATATTCCAAAGGCTTGCATTATGAAAACAAGGTCGAACTTGATGAATAGAAGCAATATATGGTCATATAATCTTTGAAGAAATACTTGTCTTATGCTTTTGGATTGCCTCTTGGATGTTCTTGGATGAGTGAAGGAGGAATGTTGTTGGATTCCATGACTTGGTAGAATGGTATAGTGTCTCTTTCTTTGTTTTGTCTTCTAGTTTTCATTCATGAATACATGTTTCTTGCTTGCTATAAATTAGTAGAGAAACAAATTTGAGACATGCCCTTGAGGCACCTCAAATTTCTCCGCTTTTCATAGCTTTCATGTGTTTTCTTCTTCCTTAGTCACATTAAAGAATTCTTAACTCGCTCTTTAATAACTTAAGGATATTGTTGTTATTTCATTCATGGTTTTATACATGCTAAGTATGATTTACGTGTATGCCTCTTACTTACCTATGGCTAGTTATAGCTCCATCCATGAGATTTCTCTTTGACTGATTAGATTATCATCTTGTTGAACCAAGGAGGCCTAGTCTGAGTCTAGCTCCCTTTGTCTAAAACTATGAAAATCTTGTGCAGAAGTGCTCAATGACTTGAAGAACTATGTTTAGGCGTTTGCGGCATAGTGTTTTGAGTTGTTTTTCCGTTTTAGTGTTTTCCCCAAAGTCTAATAACCATTTCCAAAGTTAGAGGGTGATATATCTCTATGCATGGCTTGAATGTTTATTTCTCTATATAGTCATTAGCTATAGTTACATTTTGCATGATTAATGGTTTTCCATACCATGTTTATGTCTTCTATTAAACTAGTGTGCTTGAACACTTTGTTGTTCATAAACTTGAGGTGTCCATTTACTCCATTTTGCTGCTAAAGATCCTTTCTACCTTGAGTCAAATCGTCCCTTCAACAAAACTCGTATCACCATCTAATAGCTTTCTCGACCTTTTTTGACCCCACAGCCCTGGTTGATCCGACATCTTTTTACCTATTTCATATCTTTTGATCAGCTTCATCCCTCACAACTTAAAAACCAAAACCACTTACTTCATAACTAGCCTAAAAATCGCAACATAACAAGCAAACACACGTATATCCCTTACACATATAGAGAGAGCCCCTCTCAAGTCCCGGGAAGGCTAGGTCCTTGGGATCCAAAGCTTGGTTTGATGTTACACTATCATTTGAGCTTTACCAATCACCCAAATCACTGGACCCTAACATAATGAGCGATCACGGTGGATCTAGTAACAAACAAAACCTTGGTTTCCCTATGTAGAGACTTTTGAGAATAGTATCCGACCGACTTATCCCACCGCTCACTAACATAATAGGCGATCACGGTACTTTGAGTTAGTGACGATCTAAAGACACCTTAGAACTCTGAAGTCCCTTATTTTCAAGAATACCTACTAGTGAGCCACCTCATCGCCACACTAACATAATGGCGATCACGGTAGGAATTTGGGTTAGTAACAATCTAAGTATCCTTAGTAACTCCCGAAAGTCTCAATCAATCATAGAAATCTCAGTGTTGTTTGAAGAGTAGAAGCTAGCTCTTTTTCACCATCCTGTAGCAAAATGATGACTCGAGGATATAGGACACTCTTCTAAACCTTAGGATTACATAAACTCTAGAGAAACCCCAAAAAACTCCCCCTTTAGATTGGTTTTTGTCGTATCGTGGTGGACCATACACATACACCTCAAAACAACCAAGTTCCACCAAGTACTCCACTAGCCTCTAGTAGGCCTTACTATTTTACCGAACTTTAGGTTACTATTCCGATTGACCTATCCCATCGCTCTACTAACATAGCGGGAGATGGTGGGACACCGAGTATATGAGAAGTTCAGCAACTCTTATAGACTTTTAGTCCTTAGATACTTTAAAAACGGACATGCGCATCCATAGATTCATTTAGAGTAAACTCTTTGTTCTCACCACCCTAGCAAAGTGTTGAAACAAGTTTAGAATACTTTAGCAAACCATAGTGCTGTACATAAAACTTAGAAAAAACTTAAAAACATTTTCGATCAATTACCTGGTGGTGGATCATAGCTACATCTTCATAAAACAACAAAGTTCCACCTCGCCGACCTACATAGTCCATCCTTTTTTATTTTTTACCATCCTTCACATCCAGCAGAACTTTTTAGAGAGAACCATCCATCCAAACCATTCACTAATATCATCCTCTCTAAAAATCTAGACTTGAAATCACGGCTTCACGAAGAATCAACACCGGATCTCATCCCGACCCAAACCTCTATCATAGTAGATGACCCGCAGGAATATTCTCGTGGGCAAGCTTCCGAAATCGACACAATCTAGCAAACTCGATAGATCCATCCATAAAACAAGATCGTGCACTGAACATCTCACTATCTTACTCAGCTCTCTTTGCTGACTTAGGTCGTACTTTTTTAGAAGCAAGTCACATAGTAAGATAAACTTTCGACCGATCTTGAACCCCTAGATCCTCCACAAAGTCCTAGTAGAGAAGCCTCACCTTCCACACCCCTCGGTGCCCTCAGCTTCTCCATCACTTTGCCCTACCATCCCTGCACTCGCTCAAAATCATATCACTATTCCAAGTACATCCGCCACACCTATCCAAACTACTACTGCTCAAACCACCTCAGCTCATCCCACGAGCTCCTCATCTTGTACATCATCCATTAGCTCCCCGTCATGGCATCCCGGTACGCACCTTTGGTGTTGCCACTACCTTTGGCTCCTCTACCCGGGTAACTATCAAGACAAAAACTCCCACACTTTCATCGGGAGAAGATCGCCATACGATCGATAGCCTGCAAGTAGGATAAGTGATGCTTTTGAATACATGGAAGTACAAGACGAAAGCCGTCGAATGAGAATATTCGCCCAAAGCTCGGCAAGAGACCCAAAAAATGGTTTAAGAGCTTAGCCCCAAATAGCATCCACAACATCCCGCAAACTCTTCCAAGTCTTCACAAACAAGTGGGAAATACGAAGAACCCCATTCAAACTCTACTGTGACTATAAAAATCTAAAATGGGAAAAATGGTGAGAGTGTCCAAGGATACCGCACTAGGTTTAACAAAGGTATATACGCTCGCCCACCTCACTAAACCCCCGCTTGGTTCAGCTTTGGCAAAATTCGAGGTTTTGACCCGGACATGACTTATAAACTAAGAGCGCGACCTCCCATACCTTAGAGGAAATGCGATGAGCAGCCATAAGAGCGAGCAGCCAACTCTACAGTAAAAAGAGGGCTAGGACTAGATCAAAAGGGAAAGTCACACACCGAGATGAGGTCTCTACTTCATCCCTTCCTCAGATCCTAGAATAGATGACTTCATTAAAACCATGGCTAAAATGTGGGAGAAGATAAATGAAAAGACTCTCTCTGAGAGACACCCAACCAAAACCCTCCAAACAGAAGCTAACCAAAATTTTAGGAGGGAACAACCTCGGCAACAAGCCGAGGGAAAAATGATCACCAGCAGTTAGACCACCATTTAATGAGAATTATGTGGAAGATGATAGGGATACAGAACCCAATGATGAAAATCATTTGAACCTCATAGGGTCCTGATAATGAGAGATGAGGTGTACTCACAGAAGAAGAACAAGCATTCTTTCTCCAAATCAGATGAAGCCAACTATGAAGATCCCAACGATCCCGCCATAGATTTTCGTAATGCCATAATAGAAGCTCATGTGCGGGATGACCTTAGCAAGTAGAAAAAATCGAGACAACACCAAGAAAGTGTAACTCGTGACAACTGCTAAAACCCGATACCATCCTTAAGAAAGCGAAAGAACAAGAACAAAAATCATGGTCGAGAAAAATGACCATATCAAAGATAGAGTTACCCAAGCTATCCCGACTCGTATACTCCTTGTACTTCCACAAAAATTTCCGAGGGCGACCGCGGAAAGCAAAGCAAAGCAAAGCCGACAAACCTCGTGAAACATAGAGAGGGTTGCATCGAGAACGTCGAAACAAACGTGTCTAAACTTCAGCTACCTTTTAGCTTTTCGAGGGCGAAATCGCCAAAATCAAGATCACCATGCCTCTTACCGAGCTCATCGCCCAAAGCTCTTATAAATCCCAAGTGTTAAAGGTCCTAAACCTAGGAATGATAGAAAACACTTCACGGCCGATGACACTCCTCGAAGTGTTGTTTGGTCCCAGTAAATAGAGGAAATTCCAAGAGGAAGCACTCTTCCATTTTACATTAGTCTAAATATCCATGACCAAATCCTTTCACAATGCCACTGACACTCTGCCGCCTACACAATCTTATGCCGAAGGTTGTAATGGAAAGACTAGGCCTAGAAATCACAAGACTATGCAAAGACTTGTATTCATTTGATTCAAGTAGGAGTCAAATGCCCTGGGTTTGATCAAAGACCTTTGTTTCGATGCTGCCCAAAGTACGCGAAACATCTAATCATGGACGTAGTAGCAGCGCACCTCCCTCCCAAGTACGAGATGCTTCTGTCTCAGATCTTGGGGAGCCAAGCTCTGGCGAATGTTCAACTAGACATGTCCTACCACCACCAATTCGTGTTTGACCAAACAAGAATACACTCTCCGAGAGTCACCACATGAAATACATGATCGTTAGTCAAGAGAGAGGCCAAAATAACATTCCAATGTGTTCCTTGCGTTCCAGAGCCCCGAACTCTATGACTCGTCTTCCCGGTGAGGACATGGAAGAAACGATTAGGATAAGAAAGCCCGAAACAAATTTAGACCCACCACCTCGACCGCCTCCCTAGTTCATGAGCTCGAACTAGACACTCAGAAACTACCATGATCATAAGAGCGACTAGTGTCTTGAGGAAAGTAAGTATGTTCCTTCTAAGAGAAAATAAGAATCGGAGCGAGAAGCACGACCCTCATGTACTATCAAGCACTCTCGAACCTCGCCAAACATCGACAGTAACCTTGCGAAACTTTTTCAGGTGGCAGAGGCTTTAGAAGACTTACATATCACTAGCTCTGCTGGAACCGATGCGTGGAAGTTTGATGTTTCTACCATACCTCAAATATTTACCATTACACAACTCTTCCCACCGCAAAATGAAACTTTGACCGTATCCCACCAGCAACTCAAAATCTAGAAAAAAATGCTCGATAAACTTCTTATGAGAAAAGAAGACAGTCGTAGCCTCCAAAGCATACACAGAGTGCTACTTTAATTGGCTCATATTTTGTCTTTCCATAAAAAACTTAGAAATGCTAGAATTAGAAATCTTATACGAGATTACCACGTCTCGTATAGGGAAAAATAGGGGAAAACACTGCACACTACCATTGCTTAAAGAAACAATTTCCGATAAGAGAAAATAGAATAATCCGCAGACCAATACGTGTTAACTCGTGAGATAAAACTAGATGGTCATAGTGGTCGTGGTTGGATTTTAGCGTTCACGCGCGCGTATCCCTCATAACATAAATTTTGTCCTTTCTACCCAAGACCATTGTGTAACCAATGAAAAGTGATTTTTAACTCACATGTTTTTTCAAAGATAATGTTTTAGGTTATAGTCAAAATATTCCCTTGCAAAGCAGGCCTGAAACGAATTTTTCGTTTCGCATGCTAGAGGTAGTTATAGTTTCTCGGCATCCAAATTGCAAAACCAAAGGACATCGAAATCATGCTCATGAAAGCCATGTTTCCAATCCGAATTTCTCGCATTTTTGCATACCTTGATGATGTCATTATTTATTTCGAGAATGACCAAGAATATATGTGCATTATTTAAGGAAGATGTACAAAGAAAGAAAGGAGTGGAAACCAGTATATACAAAGGAGGCACGGTGAGGAAGATATCGGGTTTTTTCGGAGGATTCTTGCATGAATCCCTATGTCATGTTGGGAAAAGAGAAAACTCTTTCCAAATTTCTCTTTCCAAGGAGTTGAGTGGGCCAAGAATGATAGGAGAGTCCTTACGAGGATAAGATGCTTAAATTTCAGCTGTTTCCAAGATTTATGAGTTTGAAACACTTTCATTCATTGTATATACCACCGTGTTTGAAAAAATAGATAAAACGAGAAAAGTCAAAAACACAGTAAGATGAGAAAAGAGGGTGAAGTTGAAAAACAGTAAAAAAGGCCCCATGTTCCAAAAAATAGTCCTTCGGAGAAAGCGTGCAGAGTTCTAAAATGCCGCTACTGAGTACTCAAATGTCTTCGTACTGGCCCATTCTGCCCTAATCGTAGCCGCACAGACGGTTGAATTTGTGCTGATAAGCAAGTGAGTGAAAAATATGGTCAACATCAGTGTAAGATCGACTTATCACGGAGAGGTAGATTAGGAAAAGATATTGGTTCCACATGCCTAAAACGGAACCGAAAGAGAGAAACGAGGGATGAAAAACACATTGTACATCTCGAGCTTCGCTTTTCTATCTTTTCCTTTTGCAAAGGCATTTGTGTGCGCGCTTTTTCCTTTCATGCCGCAGAATACATGACAAATCGCACCATTCAACGAGTTTGATCATTTTAAATTTTCGTGTTTTAGATTAGAGAACAAAATCCCGTCACACGAGCTTTAATCTTGACGAGTTGATCTAGTTTGGGTAGAGTAATGAAGGAGTTCATCGAGCCTTTAATCGGGAGCTCCAAGAAAAGACATAAGTGTAGAACATGGACAGGTTCACTATAAAAAAGAAAAAAATATGACAGACTGTCAAAAGGCTCGCTAGTTCAAATGCGCCAGGAGGAAAAATGTTAGGAAAAGATAGTGGGGGTGGTAGAAATATCATCGATGCTAATCACGTCGTCTCCTTTCGTAAGCAGCATCAACGAAGAGTGAAATTTGCGCGGGTGGGTGAGGCATTGGTCTTCGTAAGCCAAAGATGCGAAATTCTAGACACCTCCAGAAAAGGAGCCGCCTTCTCCCAAATGGAGCCACCGTGGTCATGCATTTTTTACTTGTCGCTGATGACTGAGTTGTATGACCACCAAGTTTTCCAACAAAGCAGGATACTAAAAATTTGTCAGAATTTTCCGGTACGGGAAAAACACCTGGTAAAACTTTTTGATATCCTACCTGTCAATCCGCCCGCGAGCGAAGATGAAACACGAGTTGCTCGAAATGCTACCTGGCCTCATCCATATCGCTCTACCCATCGGCTCTACGAGACAATCCAAATCTATTCAAACAACCTCCCCTAAGTTAGGAAGTGGCGCTTTAAGACATCTCGCTGGCAACCATCCAAGAAGCCAAAAACCTCCAATCTGCTATGTACGGTCATGCGCCAGACCTCCCACTGTCGCTAATAAAGCCAGTCACGGCCCCAAGTCGCGCCACTTATACACCCTTAAGTCTCCAGTAACATGTAGACCAAAATCTCAAGCCGATCTTGGGTGTTTTCACAATTTTTGGATGAATTTTTCAAGCATAGAAACACATCGACGTCTCAGAAGAAAATTATTGGCTCCACATGAGAAGACAACTGCTTCTCAATGTTGATCCCGAGCACGAGATGCATCTGCTGCAAAGAGTTATTCATCAAACTCTTTGCGACCTCATTCGCGTGTACCGAAAGGACAAATGCAGAAGAAAAAGCAACACTATCAAGAAGGTCGAGTGATATGGAAATAGCTAAGAAAGCTCCTTCATCCATAAGCGTAGTTTGAAGACCAAAAAAGAACCTCCTTCAATCTATGTTGCGTGCTGGCCTGAAAGCGCCTCCTTCATCTATACAGCGCGATGGCCAAAGTTTGACTTGAAAAGTTGCGATTGGTCGCAATACAAATTTGTTTTTTAATGAACAAAGTGAGACGATGACTGGAGTTTTCTCGAAGGAAAGTGAGTGATTGGAAAGCAGAGAGGTAAAAATAGTCATAGCTTTTCAATGTCGTTTTACCGCACATCATGTGTAATACACCCCTTGTCAATATGTTCATCGAGCGGCGTTCATATGTGTGATGACGAAGGTTGACAAAAACGCCGAGATGTTTTACCAAGTGAAGGGCCTCCTCTCATTCATTAGCGATGAGGCTAGGCATATCGATTGTTCTAGGGTTTCTCACCAGGTCGATAGACAAAGTATAGACATAATAGGAGATCATTGAAATAGAGAAATAGAGAGACAACGAAAGTTGTGGGTACCACCTAGTCCAAGGAAGGTCAAGCGTATCTCTTAATAGGTTTTTCTTCCAAGAAAGACAATCACGCAGCCTCAAACAAAACGAAGATTGAAGAATGGTTGATAAGATGAGGTCATTGCACTAGAGACAAAAAGAAATGATAGTGATTGTGTTTCAAAGGATACTCATTTTCCTACTCGTAAAAAGGGTGTCTTTCAAATATGCTTACCATAGTTGGACAAAAGGAAACACGAAGCTCATTTCCCTACGAGGCAACACAAGCCGAACACGAGTTGAAGCCAAAATATGCAAGAAGGATTTTTGGTATACTTTTCAGTATTCATGGCAAGAAGATTTTAAAACAAATATAGGCACAAGCTCATTGTTAAAAGTGCTTTCGCAGGCACCATGTCGGCAATGGTGCAGGTAAAGAGAGAGGTGTTAGAATGAAAGGCACCCCTTTTTAGATAGAGAATGATAAAAATAGAGGTAAGATATGGCTGCCTACTTTTGCACCTATAGTCAAGTTAGTTTGCACAATGGGCATCATTAACTCCGAACATTAAGGGAAAAGTTTACATGCTGCTTTCGCCACAAAGGAGGACCCTTTTCTTTGTAATTAGAAACGGTCAAAGGATTTCAATTTCTCACAAGGGTTAAGGGAGGTCTCACTTATAAAACAAGTGGTTTTTACCTCTGTGCACACATCCAAATGAAGATATCGATCTGTGATTTCAAAACATGAGGTTTTCAAACTTTGATTTAAAAATCAGAGGCTTTTTCAAAAATTTTGAACAAAACCCTCTCCAAATCAAATGTGAAAGGACCGTTGGATTGTTTCTCTCTAAAGAGGTCAATGAGCGTGGCACATTCATTTGTGGAAAGCTCCAAGCACGAGCAAAAGATCCCTCTTGCTCGCCCTCGTGACCGCGAGAAGGAGGTTTTGAACGCAAAGATAGATTTTTCAAGGGTAAAAGTTCAAGTGGTGGGTCTGTGAAATGTGCGCGACGCACTCAAGCGCACAAAACAGCTGCTGCAGTTACAAGGGCCCGCGCGCGCGTGTGTAAAGTGCGTGCGCAGTGCGCCCCATAACTTTTGGTCACAAAAGAGCCGACAAAGCAACCCAGCGTGTTTTGCACGGCGTTCTTTCCTCCTAAGAGTGCCGCAGCATAAATCCAATGCTCAAGACACCTCCAAACAACTCCACAGAAGCAAATCAAACTCCTTGCAGAAGCATCCTCATTGATTCCAAAAGGTATTTTCATGTGCCTATTTGCTCTTCTAAAAGCTGCGAAGACGATGAATGTTAAAAAAGCACAGTTTTAAACCATAGGTGGAATTTGGTGTAAAAATGAAATTTGTTGTTTTATATTAGCTGAGAGGTGAAGCTTTAAAGAGGATTTGAGTTTGCATTAGCAGGACTAGCCAATAAAAATCGCCTCAAACTATGATAAAGAAAAGAAGAGACAAGCAGTGTCGAAAGGGTGAAACAAAGAGGTATTGTCAAAAGCGGTATGAAAAGCGTGAGGGGTGTAAAAAGGGAGCAGCAGGTGTTTTGATTGAAGAAGAAGGCTTGATTGTTTAAGAAGCGCTGCTAGGACTGTTAAATCTCTCACCAAACCTCACAAACTCGCAATCACCATTTCTATAAAGCAAATGTTGTTGACTATGTAGATGCCTTATTTGACCAACTCTCTTCATATTGTTGAAAATATTTGTTGAAAGGCACACCAAAAGGAGTAGGTGTTTTGTTGAAGGGGAGTTTATACTGTTGAATGCTCTGCGTACCTTTGTTACCACCTCGGAAAACATTTTCAAGCTCGGCCACCTTGTCCTATGAATAGTAGCTCCGACTATGTGTATACACTGCTGACGTTGTGTTTATGGTGTGGAATTGATTGCTGAGTTGCATACCAAAGAAGGAGAGCAGATGTTTTTGAAACTAAAAAGAAGCCAGCGCTGCATAAAAAGACAAAGAGGCGTCCCTGTGCCTCAAAAACATCAAAAAGCTTTGGGTACCCTTTACACGAAAAGTCACCCCCGAGCGTATTTTTCTTCTTTCGTCTACGTAGCTCAGTATGAATATTGACCGATTGATACGTAAAGGCTGAGAAAGGCAACATTCGAAGGAACGTCTGCACTGGCATGCAGCATTTTCAAGAACACTATGTTTGAGATCATTTGTTGCTTTCACGTAAAAGTTGAGCAATGTAGACGAGGTAGTTTTGTTCAAAAACACATTTCAAAGACTTTGAGTACGCTTTGGTGTTGGCAGGAGCGTAGCCAAGTCAAGACGGCCTCCTAAGGCAAGATAGCGTATGCTGGCCAAGAGGTATGAGCGGAATTTCCACCTAGAGGTACGTGCACACCATCTGTCCTATTCAATTTCTCATGGGGTGGGGTGTTTGGTTTTGCCGTAGTGCAAGAAGTCCAAAATTTTCTCGCCTCGCACATTTGTGTGCCTTGGGGTTCAAAGACAAAACATTTTCAAGTGGCGGACCTTGGTCAAGTTCTCCCCGAGGTCCATATCCAGAGCTACTAAAATCACACAATGGCGAGAAAGTGGTTCAAGAAAGCCTATTTAGACTTGGATGACTAAGCAAACCCTTCCTCAAGCCCAAGCACAGGAGCATGCCACTCGCTATTTTCCGTTTCTCTTATCTTCTAGCCGCCTATGCGCCTTATATGGCGAGGTGTAATGAAGTATGTCTCACGTGAGGGAGATTCTCCGAGTTTTATGCACAAAGGTACCACATCCGACCGTTGATGGCACTTTCACAAGAACCAAGCAGCATCAGCGTCACTGTCTATCTCGCGCAAAATCATTGAGAGCAACGCCGCTGCTTTCCGGAAAGAAGCCCTCGACTCACACGCTCTCTCTATTCTATCATTCTCTTATTAAAATCATCATCCCTTCACGGTGCCGGAGAGAAGAAAGAGGTTTTCTTTGGGATGTCACATCGACCACCAGTTTCTCCTTGTCCCCTCCAGTCCATACATCCTCTACATTTCCTACTTCATCGCCCCTCCCCTTCTTCTGAAGCGAGCCTACTCCAAAAGCCTTCAAGTTTACACGGCACAAAGACAGAAAGCGAGGAGAAAGGAGAACGAGGGTGGCCAACGAGTAGCAGGAGGAAAGAACACGAACATGAAGAAAAAGATGATAAATAGCATCATGGCAGGTGGTGATGATGAGCAAGCATCATGACGACTGGTGAGAGATGAGGGACAAGATCATGATGGGCGGTGGTGATGATGGGACAGCGACGTGAACAAGAGGAAGGGCGGCGACTTTGGCGTGCCAGCTTTGAGCAGATGGCTTTGAACAACAAAATGAGCGAGAATTTGAGAGAGGCGGCATCATGACATCGAAGAGCGCAGCACAGAAGAAGACACACAACAGGCCTCCTCATAAAACACGCGCCTCCTCATGATGCACAACACCCTCCTCAAAATACACAAAGTAGGAATCAAGGGGAAAAGTAAATTCAAGTAGATGACAAGCAAAGATGACAAGGGTAAAAGGGAATCATGCCTTCCTCTCCTAAAAGGCCAAGCCTCAGAACAACAAGAAAAGCAAGCTGCACCAAGGTTGCTCACTCCAAATGTAATGGAAGTCCAAAATGGAAGTACAAAATACAAAATACAAAAAAAAATCAGCATGCTTCGTTCAATTACCTACCCCTACGATGGTGTTTAACC